>ML685769.1:40410721-40426375 GCA_007922175.1 Pelusios castaneus | reverse complement strand
GAAAGCTCATGCGATTAATAAATCTGTTAGTCTTTAAAAGTGCCACAAGACTCTGTTGTCTCGTAACTTTAGTTTGAGAAAAGACTGAAAATTCAGGTCAGACATTAAGTAAGTCAAGTCTTAGCCTTTATTACAATATGCTAATTTGGTATTAGATACCTTAATTGTTCTAAGAACAAACCCTGCACTATTTGAACATCATCTGCTAATGATTTTTCACTTAATTCCAAAGGGTGCGTCTACACTGGCAACTTAGGTCGATTTAAGGACGCTTAAGTCGACCTACACAAAGCTGCGTCCACACTGAGCTTTTATTAAGTCAATTTAAGTGCTTCCTTAAGTCAATTTAATAACAGTTTAAATTGACTTAATAACACCACCTCTGAAGGCCGACTTAGGTCGATGTAAAGCCAGTGTGGACAGCTATGTCTACTGTTAAGTCAACTTAAAATGTAGCCACTCTGATAAAATGACTTAACAAGGTCTACTTTAAGTCGACTTTAAAGTCAACCTTGTTAAGTCGACTTAACAGAGTTGACTTAACTTTACAAGTTTAGACATAGCCAAAAAGAAAATACTATTGAGACATAAATGATCACAGCACTGGATGGATGGCAACCACCAGTCAACTTCCCATTTGAATTGATTATTTTCTAATTATTTCTGATACCGGAAGTTTGCAGGTTCCAACTATATCTGAAATTTGAATGCACAAAATTTCTGCAATCTACTGAGAGAAGATATGGTGTGTTGTGGAAGGTGCTATGTGAACTCTATGCAGTAACTTATATGTAGTACAGAATTATAATTAAATACACACATTATTTAATAACTTTCTCTCTATAATGGTAAAGCATCCCTGTTTCTTTGCTCTCTGTTTAGAGTGAATACAAATGTGATGAAGAAATGATTTTTCTATCGTTTGCTGCCCTGTTCAGACTACGTGTGCCCAAAGGGATACAATTCAATTTTTAATGTCATTTCTATCATGGCATATGAATAAAAATAATCCATATTTGCAGAATCTTTTTTTTATTGTGGCCTGTTTGTACATTTAAAAATATTCTTTAGGTCCCTACACTTTCAGTCCTTGTAGGGGTATAACACCCATTGACGATGCCTGGAATTTTGCCTGAAAAAAGACTGCAGAGTGAGATATTTTAATGTTTTAAGTAGAACTCCTTAATATGATTTCTTTCCCACAAAATCTTGAATATTATTCACTGCAGAAAGAGCTGGACTTTTAAATGAAATACTGTTTCTCTTCAGTGCCCAGAAAATATAACTAGTAGGGTACATTAACATTTTGGCAGGCTGCAGCTGGGGCAGATATACAGTCATAATTTCTTTGAGATTCATACCATGTATCTCAAAGCATCTTAAATGTATGTTTTATGGAAGACAAACAAAAGTGGTAGCTACCATGAACCCATCAGGATTCCTTTGAACTTTAAGGGGAAACAGTGGTAATAACTGAAAGGAGCAATTTAATAATGACCCTGGGAGCCGCAGCTCCCTTCTCCTTGGGACCCATGGATCCCTTCTCCCCGGGAATCGCAGTTCCCTTCTCTTTGGGGGCCACGGCTCCCTTGTCCCCAGCTGTGGCTCTCCCGAGCCAGGAGCCGCAGCTCCATTGTCCCCAGCCATGACTCCCTTCTCCCCTGCTCGAACTCCCCCAGCCCCGGCTCTCCTCCATCAACCTAGCACCTGCGAGTGTGAACACCGGCAGTTGACTTAATTTTTTAGTGTAGATGCTGTAAGTCGACTTAACAAGGATAACTTAAAAGAGTCGACTTAGCTCTTTTAGCGTAGACATACCCTATGACTCTAAATACATACACTGTAGTGGCAAGACTATCAAAAACGCTCAGCCCCCAACTTGGCCCTTTGTTCAGGAGCCTGCATCTGATAATCTGGATCTGTTTTAATATATGCATGGTGTCTGTAAATTATTGCACTCACAAGATATCTTGAATACCTGAGGGGCAAAGTACTGACTTCAGTCTCAGGCTATGTCTACACTTGCAATTTAAGTCGACTTAAGGAGGCTTAAATTGACTTAAATTAAGCCACGTTCACACTAGGCTTTCATTAAGTCAATTTAAGAAAATCCTTAAGTCGACTTAATGAAAGCTTAAGTTGACTTTATAACTACCACTCATTAGGTCGACTTAAGCCTCCTTAGGTCGTACGAACCCTTCCTTAGGTCGACCTAAGCCCAGTGTGGACGCATAAGTCCACTTTGTTAAGTCGACCTAAGGGCAGTTAGGTTGACTTAACAAAGTGGACCTAAGTTGACTTAAAGTGTTGCCACTTGTTAAGTTGACTTTAATAAGGTCGACTTTAAGTTGACTTAAAGTTGACCTTATTAAAGTCGACTTAACTTTTCTAGTGTAGACATAGCTTCAGTCCACACAGAGAACAGCACCTGTCGACCCCTGAACCTGCACTGAGCACAAATGAAACCGATGAAGCTCCATGCAGTAACCTGCTCTTTGTGCCAGATCGGAATCTTTATTCTCAACTACTGGAAATTCCCCGCACAGAGCTGGATGTTGTAATCCATACCCAAACAAATTAAAGATCACGCTATCAAATCCACTCTTTTTTCTCTCTGTGTGTTTATAATTCACACAGAATGAAAATGTTCTTGCACAAGAAAATGGAAATGGATGTGTATTGTACTTGCTTTTCCAACAGTGATTAATATTTTATCTCTGACTAGAAGAATAAAGTTTCAGTAGAATTACAGACAAATAGTTAACTTTTTCAAAAGCAAACTACTTTTAAAAAGAATAATTAGGACAGTGAGCCTCCTGAATATGCAAAATGTGAGTGTGAAGAGAAGCAAAATGGTATTCTTTAATATGTGCATCTTGCAATGAAAGTTATCCATCTGCAGTACACAAAAAATAAAAAGATGTGCTTAAAAAGTTTGTGGACTGTTATCTGGTACACTTCTGTGCAACTAACTGACAATAAAAATGTTTTTGTTAGTGTTCAAGGATGCCCAGGATTACATGTTTGTGACAGGGTGCTGGCTGAGCACTGAGTGTTATACCAGGCCAGTGCCATCTGAGTCCTACTTAAGAGGGGAGTGGATCCAGCTGGGAAAGCCTGCAGCTCACTTAGCTAAGCGCTATAAAGGTTCATGGGGATGGGGTGGCAGGAGGAGCTGCAAAGGAAGGGGTGAATACTCAGCCTGCAAGGGCGAAGCAAGGAGGCAAGCTGCCCTGATTAGGGGGAGAGGCTGTGTGGTGCTAGACTGGGGGCTGTAATTATATATAGCTGGTGGTGGGGAAGCCTGTAAATAAAAACACTGCTGGTGGAGCACAGGCTGCAGTCTGTGACTGGTTTGTGGGACGTATCCCAAGTATGATTGACATATCATTCATTAGCCTTCCTATTTACTTTATAAAGATTACTTAAATCTCAGATGGATAGATATATTAACAATATTGTAGCTGTAATGAAGAATGCAATCAACTGTATTAGAACTGAGGATAGTGACTTTAAGTTAATTGTGTATATGGATATGAATTGTTTATAGCAGAGCCACTATTAACAATGTCCGCAAAACATCTCATGATCTATGGGCTATCACAGAGGCTTTAGGGGCTGGAATCTGGGGTACTCTTTTTGGCCAGGGCCTGGGGCTTAAGCCCCTAAAGCTCCTGTGATAAACCGGGCTGCAGCCAGAAGCCTCTTGCCCAGTCCCAGCAGGTAGCCGGGAACCAGGATGCAACTGCAAGCCCACAGCCTGGTCTGGTACGCAGCCAGGAACTGGTCTGTGCCACACTCCTCCCTCCCATTCTCAGCATAGAGCTGGGAGCTGGGCTGCGGCCGCAACTGTTTTTAACAATTTAATTTTTTTCAATTTGAAATGATTTAAAATTTGCTTTGCACTAAATAAATGTTTACTTTTAAATATGTAGAGATCTATAGTCCTTAATGATGTACTCTGTACTGTATACAAATACATCAATACAGTTTTGGAGTTGATAGACTGGTGGCCCCTCATGGTTGTAAAAATGATATTTGTGGCCCTTGAGCCAAAAAGGTTGGGAACCAGTGATTCAGATTGAAGAATGCCTATTGGTAAAAATATGGAAATATGGAAGATAAGAAGTTTCTTACTTCTGAGATATTGCTTTAACTTGCTAAGGCACATTGGAAACGTTGCTTTTTACAAACCTGGATAATTTGTGTTTGTAATATCTGATACTATGGTTTTATACTGATTGGTATTAAAAACACCAGACAGATAGATGACAATCAGGCAGTTCTACTCTTCTTAAATGTTTTGTTGTTTCTCTTTGATGTTCCTGCTTGCCACAGGTTTCAACAGTGATAACCCAGAATGGTTACAACTCTTCTACCTTCTAGCTTTTCATTTAAAATTAAACTAATTAGGAGGTTTTGTTGCTACTAATTAAGGTTTTAAATACATGTGAAAAGCAGCAGCCATTGCCAGTTAGCTCCATGGAAACCTGCCACTCTCCAGTGTTGTAGAAGGACATGAAGAGGGACAACAGAATAAAAAAGAAGTGGGAAGGGAACAGTAGAAAGAAAAAGGAGGGAATAAAGAATACACACTAAAGAAAAACCTGAGGTTCAACTAAAAAGTCATACATGGTAGTCAGTTGTACTTTCATTATACTGAAAAAGAGGGAAGATTCAGAAATTACTGAACATCACTGAAAGCTACTTCACTGAATAAAGAGGATCAAAAAAGAAATCCCAATGACGTCAATGAGATTTCACCCACTTACAACTAGATTCGAATTTGGATCACACATTTAATTTAAACTACCTCCTACACAAATTCCTAGTGTGTAAGATCTTGTGGGGGGCAACGGAGTAGTAAAGACAGAGCTGTATTGAAACTTAGAAGGATACGAGCTGCTGAGAGAATTCTGATTGTGTAAAGATAGTCACAACTAGACACTGATATCTGAAAGACTTCCTCTTTCCGATTACAGCCATAATTCTCTGTGGACACTTTTATCCATTAAGACACTTGCAATTATCTACAGAAATTTATACAATCAGTGTATTAATATGAACAATAGGATGATAAATCTGAATTAGAAATTCACAAGCACAGTTCTCTCTAAATGCTAGCAATGCTAATTACCTCTGTAGAGTACTCACCTCCTTGTGGAAAGAACTGAGAGTAAATCTCTTTGAAGGTCTCTTCATCAACAATCCCACTGGGACATTCCTAAAGAAAGTTGTAGACAAGAAATATGAATAACCTGTCCATTTAGCTCAGTTCAAACAAACCAGGTGTTCATGAGATCATACAACCTAGTGATACAGCAGATAGAAGTAAATCTGTGATATTAAAATGCTGAAAAACAATTGGATTCTTGGATTTTAAAGCAAATTATTAAAAACACATCACTTTAAAACCACATTTTAGTTAACTTTCTAGAGAGAAGGTAAGATAAATGGCAGGGAGAGTAGGAGGAAAGAAAACTGGGCAAGGGGAACAAGATGTCAAGAACAATAAAACAAGAAAATTAAAATGGTGATTTTATAAAAATGAACCTTGGAGACAGAATAAATGGAAGGGAAATGGTGTTATCTATTGGCTAGCATAGGAAATTGGAGCTAAGAGACTTATGTTCAATTCCCAACTTTGCCACTGATTCAGTGGCTGATGTTGGCAATTCATTTAACATCTCGGTGCCTTAGTTTCCCTATCTATAAAATGGGGATAAGAAACCGATTGCCAAAATCATTAAGATCCTTGGATGGAAAGCACTTGCATGGAATGCAAGTATTTTTATTAAACAAAAAGGAAAGGAAAGAAAAACAAAACTTTGAGGTTAGTACATTAATTTTTATTTATTCCTATGCCTACAATTTGGAGTGATGGTAAATTAGGAATTCATGGACCTAGATCCAGGAAAGAGGACATGTGAGATATTGGAGGATGAGATGAAGGGCATGAACATGATTTCTCCTGTGAGCTCATAAAAATCAAAGAGGGAAACACTGAACGCATTCATAGTTCTAACAATCTACATTAGGTAGCAAACAGGAGTTCTGAGGTACTAATTATTTCTAATCTGCTGTAGTCAAGTGTCAAGTGGATCTATGATCTATCAAGCTACATCTCAGATTTGTAGACTAGGATTATTATTATTTGTATTATATTAGCACCTAGAATCTACACCCAAGATCAGAGCAACATTGTATTAGGCACTGTGCAGACACATAGTAAGAGAGAGTTCTTGCCCCATAGAGTTTACAGTGTGCATAGAGAAGACAAACCATGGAGTGGAGGGGAAACAGAGGGTTAAAATGACTTGCTCCTAGTCACAGAGCAGATCAGTGGTTGATGTAGGAATAAAAACCAGGTTTCGAGTCCTACTCCATTGTCCTATCCATTGGATGACACTGGCTGTCAGGCCATCCTGCCTTGTATGGGAATGAAGAGAACTGTGAGGTGGGCTTAAGTTCACTTCTCTTCATTCCCTCATCCAATATTATGATTGGAGAATTTTCCCATTCAGATGAATAGCAATTTGCAATTGGGGGGAAGGATTTCCTCTTCAGTAACATGACATACTTAGACACAAGGGCATTGGTCAGGTTGACTGAACACAGGTCCTGTCTATCTACTTCCCCAATCCCCACAAAAGGACTTCCATCCTAATAGCCTCAGGGGTGTAAGTGCCTCTAACCTTCATAATAGGTAATGCTGTGTTGTGTGTATTTTACAAATATCTTGTATGTAAACTCATTTCTTTTAATTCTAACAATGCTTTTCAAAAGAACTTTAAAACCAAGGATCATTATTTTGTCAAGTAATGAAAAGTACACTGCAGCATTTAATCAGACTTAGACCTAGTCTGTACCTGCTGCGCTTTTTGGCGGCAGTCAACAGGAGATACGCAAGGTACGTAAAACAAAATGGGCAACAATGAGTATATCTAGTTTTAGGGCTCTTTAGCTATGTCTACACTGGAGGCTCTGTTAAGTCAATTTAGAGAGTCCACAGTGAAAACTCCAGTTGACTGCCAGCGTTTACATGGGCAAGTGCTAGGTTGATGGAGATGTGGTGCATTGTGGGTAGCTGCCCACATTGCACCAGGGCCTGGAGGCCAATTAGGTCGACTTAAGGGCACTCCCCATCCACACTGGATTAAGTCGACTTAATAAATTCGACTTAAGCGTTAAGTTGACCTTCAGAGGTGGTGTTATTAAGTCAATTTAATAAGTGCTCAATGTGGACGCAGTGGTCTGTAGGTCACCATACCCTTTGTGTTGTAAGCTTATTTCTCTTCTTTTTCTTTAGCTCATACAGAAAGACATCCAGCGTATGCACATTTAATAAAAATAAAAATATCTCCTCTCCTTTTTGTAAGTCACAAGAGGCGCAGGAAACATTAGCAATTCCAATTACGTCACTCCTTAGGTTAGACTGGACAGTAGTGTCAGGAATAAAACTGCCATTTCCTGACAGCATAAAACTATGCACATTAACTGTTACCAATAATGCTGTCACAGAGGAGATGATTCAAATGCACCCTGGAGACACTTGTCTGAATTATATTTTGTTAGCCCAATTATAAGTTAGCAACTGCCATGTAGCTTTGTTTTTGTGCTATGAGTCAATTACTATAGGTAACATGAATGCTTTCTCTGAAACTGTGATACTTTGCTCTGACACTTAATGAACTAATGTATTTATACATTGGTTGAAAGAAATACTCTTTGAAAAGCAATCCACTTTAATAGAATTGTGTAGTAGTAGAGCCAGAAATGATCACTTGGGTCACCCATTCTGACCGTCTGAATTTTGCTGGGCTCCTCACTACGTCATGTCCATTAATGTCTTACCTCTTCTGTCCTTGAATATCTGCAGTAATGGCATTTTTAGCACATAAAGTCTACTGGCCAATTGCTGTTGTTAAAAACATTCCCTCCGAGGTCTAACCTATATATTCCTTTCCTTAGCTTAAGGCCACATCTCCTTGTTCTAACATTCCCTGAGATTGTGGACAGTTCTGCTCTCTAATACTTTTATCTTGAAAAAAAAAGGATAGACAAAGATCACGTGCCCTTTGAGTCCTCGCTTTTCAAGACTTATTAATTTAGCTCACTTGTGTTCAGAGCATGTCTCTGGCCCACAAGAGATAAAATGTTAAGAAGACCCTTTCTTACTGTTACAGAATTGACTGTGCCAAGTTATCACTGGCTTATTCCCATTGTAACAACCACAATTATATTTGTTACACTTTTTATTAAACACACAGAAAAGGAAGGAAAACAGTTAAAGCATTTGAAAATTAACAAATCAATTAAAACTTTCATTTGAACAATTTTTGATATTTTATTTCACTTAAGCAGAATGGACTTTTTTGTAGGTGAAAATCTCTATCTGACAGCCTTTATATATTGAATTTATGATTGTGTTAATTGTTCCTTTTGGGGGGAGGAGACAAAGTTCATTTACATTTAAAGTCTATGAGTATAAATGTTCTTGAGCTGTGGTTACTGGATATTGTATTTCTTTAAAAAAAACAAGAAACTCACACGAAAAGGGAGACAAAAGAATAGTAAAGACAGAAAAATGCAGCTTCCGGCACTGATTATCACTCTCATTTGCAGCTTTGGAAAAATACAGGTACAGTTCATGGTCTTATCGGAAATTCCTAAACCTGGCAAACTTTTGCATGTCAGCCTTTCTAAGGCATTACTTTTAGCTCGCTTTTCTGGGGACTGGGTTCACAATAGTATTGCAAAAGAGAAAGTTGTCTTGTTCAGCTAAGTCAGGGTCTTTTTAGCCAGGAGGCAAAAAAAGACAAAAAAGAAGACAAATAAGGAGAGAAATGGCACATGAGCAAAGGCATAACAATAGGAACCTTAAGGTCACATTTTAGATGTTCGGTAGTTAGCTGGAGCTGGTGGAGGCACTGATGCCGTTAAGTTTCTCTCTTGATGGCTATATCTGATTAGGACATACGTCAGGATCAGGATAATAAAGCCCCAGTGGTGTTGTGGATCCTGGGGCCCCTAGAAATGCAGTAAACGGAAGCCATGATGATGAACGTAGTCCATCAAGTCCACCTATCCCAGACCTGAATGAGGCTCCCCTCAGATGGAACACTGAACATACTCTCTATGTTGCATTGATATAGATGGGGAGTGCTGATAAAATGCACCAGAGACATCTACATAAGAAGCTGGGAAAAATGTGCAGCTGGAAGTAGTGAAGTGAAGAGAAAAAACTCCCTCCTTCTCAGAAGGCAGAAGTAAGGAATAAAAGGGGAGACAGAGAGAACAATCAACAAGGTAGGGATTAGAAAAAAGGAAGAGTGGGAGAGAGGTGATAGTGTTGAATGGAGTAAGTGGCTATGTCTACACTAGTTAATTTAGGTTGACTTTAAGTCGACTTTGTTAAGTCAACTTAGCATGTCTACACTTAAATTTTAAGTCGACTTTGGGGGGACCCTACAAAATCGACCTAGAGAGTCCACACTGGATGCCTAGGTTGACTTGTAGGGGCTAGGTGGACTTGGGACTAGTCCACGGTGGCAGGAGGGGCACCCCTTGCCAAGTACCAAGGGGCTCAGCCTTTGCCCCATTGTACCTGGGTACAATGGGGCAAAAGGGGACAGGGACACTGGCAGGGCATAGGGGCAGGATGGGCAGGGCTCTGCCCTGCCTTGTGGGGGGGGCATGCCAGGCTCTCCCTGTGCCAGCCACCCTGGCAGGGAGGGCAGTGGGGAAGTCCTGGAGAGCCCTAAGTCGACTTAAGTCGACTTAGGGCTACCCCAGGTCTACACTGGCTTAAATCAACTTTAGAAAGTCGACTTAAGCCAAAAGTCGACTTAATTTTCCTTAAGTCAACATAAGCAGCTTGCTTAAGTCGATTTAAGGAAAGTGTAGTGTAGATGCAGAGTAAATTAAGTCGACTTAAGCAAGCTTGCTTAAGTCGACTTAATTTACTAGTGTAGACGCATCTATGAGAGTCAGATAGACACATGCTGCCATTGCTTTGTGCGATTTGTGCGCAAGCATTCTCACGTACTGACCCAGAGCTGCAATGTCAAAAGTGAAATGCTGCAGTACTATATGGACACTGCACATCAGTTATTTTCCAGTTGTCTTTGAATCTATTAGGCTTTTCAGTTGCTAAAGATCACAGGTCATTGCTCTAACCAATGCAAGATCATGAACGACCTACTCATTAGACATCTTTCTGTAGAAGATTCTGTACATATTGGTGTAAGTAATGAGGAGGAAAAGAAATGAGAATAAAATCTAGGGGGGAAAATCTAGTGGAAAGCTGATGATGAAACTGCTTTTTGACCAAAGGAAAAAATTGATTTATACAATTAATTCAGACCTATATGAAAGAGTGCCATTAAAACTAGTCTCCATAAAGTGCTGAAAGAGCCCAAACGAAATTTAAACTGAAAGGGCAAGCTGTGTTTAACAAAAGTTGATATTGCTCTGTGAATTATGTTCCATGGATCTTCAAGTCTGATTATTCTTGTAAGAAAGACTATTCAACACACCATCTGACACTCTACAGCAATGAGGGAGGAATGGAACTTCATCATATGCAGAAGCTGTCTCTTTCACATTGGCTTTTTTAGGAGTACTTGTCCTGTGTGGAGTATAAATTTCAAACAGTTGAAATAAAATAAAAGGAACTATGAAAGGCTGTGCCAAAAGAAAAAAAGAATTATTCTAATATTTTATTACTTTATCAGAATATTTTATGTTAATTAGAAAATGTCTCATTGAACATTCAGCTAAGACACCAGGATGAGAAGGAGAAGATTGTTTATAAGGACATGAGAGGCAATAAATCTACAGTTAATTAACTGACTTCAACTAATTAGCTTAAGTGGAATTACTCACATGCATAAGACTTCATAATACCTGGTCCTTACTTTGTTCAATATTTGAAACAGTTTGTATGAATGATTCTATATGTAATAAAACAGGATTAGATGTAATTATATACAAGATAAAATGTAATTTCAATTAGCAATTTTTGTAAATTGCAGTATAAAAAAATTATCAAGCATTTGGATCCTGTCCATGACTGATGAGGCACACCTAGCATTCAGCTCCCATTGTAGTCACTTATTAGGATCAGGCACTTAGAGTTTTCTACAAAGATTTGATACCCTTTCATTGTATGCATACAACCAGATTAAAATATGTGAGCAAGACATAATTAGTGACATAAATAGATGAATATTTTTGTATATCCAAACTACATTTATAGAGAGATGTGTTTATATAACACTTTTTGTCTGACTTGTTTATTGAGATTGGAAGCTCTTTGGGGCAAGGGCCTTTACAGCACTTAGCCCTCATATTGGTTGAGCTGAGAGCTGGTTGATACTCCAATAACAATACTTAACCTTTTTCATTTAAGAGTAAGAGATTTTTTGTTTGCTTATTTGATGCTGTAACCTCCTCTTGTATGCAATTTCACAAAACTAACAGTTTTTTAAACATCTTCAGTATTGTTAATTTCATAATATTTTTCAGAACTAAATTTTATTAGTATATATTTCCATATGATGTGTATTGCTATTACCTGGGGAGAGCACAGTTAGCTGAAATAGATATTGAAAATATATCACCATCAAGATTAAAGACCCATGGCTTACATGACAAGGTAATTGAAGTCATCTTGATTATTTATATTGTACACAGTGAGTGGTGGTGAAAAGTGTGTGGTCTGTAATACCCCCACATTGCATTTTGCTGTATTCTTACTGGCTTTATCATATACACATTCTTCCAGGAACTGTTATTAACACAAATTACATTGTATAACTCTATGCAAATATCATAATGGAGTATAAAATGCTGCTTGAATACAAACTTCAGACTTTCAAATAGAGAGCTGGAGTTTCAAGTGAAGTTACACTCACACAGGCTGAAGTGACCAAAATGACCACAGGAATGGCATTATAATTTATCTCTGTGACAGGCTGGATTCAAACACCTTGTTTGATTAATTGTATTTGGAATATCATTCTACCTCAGTTTGGCAGTGAAATTTCATTCTAGCATCCATTTAACTAAGGAGACAGAGTAACACCTTTAAAATGTGCTCTTTATGAAACATTGATGAAGACGAATCAGAAATGGCATAGCTAAAGGTTGCCTCTTCCTAGGATGCTCATTTTCTATACTAGTGACAATCAAAATCATGCAATTGACACAATACTCAAATAGTCAATGGGACTATGCAATCCATACACCGTATAAAGGCCAGTTTCTGCCCTTCTGCATGTAGGCATACCATATATGTCAAATGGAACCCTGTGGGAGCATATTCAAAGGCAGAATTTGACCTTCCTTTGTGATCACTCTGATACCGAATTTACTTTTCCTTATTCTTAAATAGATCCAATACAAGGCTAATTCTTCAACTCTCCTAAAACTTGGTTTACAGGGTTAGAATCTGTTTTAGAAACTTATATTAGATAAGCAATATACATTCACTGGAGATAAGTACAAATAATGGTGGGGCAGGTCTGCTCTTTTCTCCTGTGTGCAATCTTTAAACAATAATGCCAAGACTCAAGACACCAGTAATGTGTTTAGTAAAGGACTTTTTTTGCAAGAGTGTCTGGTTCTAATTTCCATTATTGTAACAAATTATTACTGCCACATATATTCTGTAAGGTAATCATGATCTAGCTACCCTGCCTTAGGAAAAGTAGTGTTCCACTTTGAACACTAACTCTGTGATAAGATAGTATCTCCCCTAAATAGCTATTATATAGGCCTGCTTAATCCCTTAATCCCTCCCAATTCTAAATGCTAATGAAAAGCTACAATAGGGACTGATCCTGCAGGATACTGAGCGCAACCTCTAACATGCTGAACACCTTTACATCCTTGTAGGTGGTATTTAGCAGACCACAGAATCACAGAAATGTAGAGCTGGAAAGGATTTTGAGGAGTCATCCTAGACATTCTTTGACAAGTGTTTATCTGTTCTTAAACAGCGGGCTGTCCCTAGGGGGGAGCGGGGCCCAGGGCCAATCAGCCTAGGTGGCCCCCCCCATGCTGGTAGGGAGTGCGGGGGGGGGGCAGCCTGCTCCGCCCCACAGAGACCCCGGTCGTGCCCACCCCCAGGGAGCCAGCCCCAGAAGCTGCGGCCACCTGCCAGGTGGCAGGGAGCCATGGCTGCGGGCTGGGAAACTGAGGCCACCGGCTGGGTGGTGGGGATCCGCCGTGGCCACAGCCCGGGGCAGCAGGGAGTTGAGGCTGTGGCCCAGGGTGGCGGTGAGCCATCCCCAGCTGAGGCTGCCACCTCCCTAGCCCCATCCAGGACCCCAGGTGGCCACAGCCGACCCAGAGGCTGGGACCTACACACTTGTCCTGCCCCTGGGCCTGCCTGCTCCGCCCTGGGGACAGGGAGCAGGGCCGGCCTAGGTGCCAGGGGAAGTGCTCCTGGCCCGCCCTGCTGCCTTCAGCTTCTCAAAGGCAGCAGGGAACAGGGGGGAGAACAGCAGTGGGGGGGCATGGTGTGGGCCCCGCACTGCCCCGCTGGGAGCGGGACAGCGTGGGGCCCACGTTACCACAAGGCCTGGGGTGATCGCCCCATTTGCCCCCCCAAAGGACAGCCCTGCCTAAACACCTCCAATGATGGGGGTTCCACAACCTTCCTTGGAAGCCTGTTACATTGCTCAACTACTCTTATAGTTAGAAAAATTTTCCTAATATCTAACTTAAGTATGCTGAAGTGTAAATCAATTATTTCTTGTCGTACCCTCAGTGGACATTGAGAACAATTGATCCCTGTCCTCTTTATAACATCCTCTAACATATTTGAAGACTGTCATTACCCACCCCCAAGTCTTCTTTTCTTAAAACTTGCCCGTTTTTTAACATCATATGATAAGTGTCTTAAGCTTTTTTAAGGTGTTTAGGCACCTAACTCCCATTGAAATACCTTAAAAATGTGGCCCTTAGTGTTCAGCATTAAGGAATTACAGATACACCACAGGTACACAAGTGCTCAGATATTACAGTGATGAGATATATTTCCTCCCCAACAAGTAGTTAGGAACAGTAGGATGGTCTCCAGTGAAGTCTCCAGACTACATTCTTCAAATTAAACTGTAGACATTTTCTTGTTTCTGATGATTGACCCTTTACTCTGGCCTCATCCCACCCCGATCTCTCATGGACCTCCACTGCCAGAATCACCCTCTCTATCCTTCATGATCCTCACCATCTTTCTTCCTTGCCACCATCCTATCCCCCCTTTTCCTCCTGTCCTTTTTTCTCCTTCAAACTTAATTTCTTCTTTTCCATTTCCTCCCTTATTTTCTTACCCCCAAGCTGTTCTCACCAGACTATGTAAACATATCACACAAGTGCTACGTTTGGTTCCCCCTTTCCCTTTCCCTCCTAATATGAGCCACACTTATTGCTGTGTCATTTCTTAAATCAGGTCGCAAGTTCTTTGGGATAGGAACCATGAATTCTTATATGTTTGAATAGTGCCTAGCACAATAAGATTGCAGTCTTGATTGTGACCTTTGGTTTCAAGTGAAATATAAATAATGATAGCTATAAAGCTAAACTTTACCTAGCTTTACTGATGATATACTATGTCAATGGCTAATTTTAAATCAATGCAGGGAACCAGTTTAATTTTCAGTGACTATGGGAACATAAGTATTGCTATGCCAGAATGGATCAATGATCTGTCAAGTCCATTTTTTCTGGATAATATTGCAAATTGCAGAGGAAATTATAATTTTCATCCCAGTCATTCAAATGATTCAGCAATAGTTTGTCAAAAATTTTCAACCAAAAATGTTCCTGTTGAAAATAAGCTTTATTGGAAACTAATTTTTTGTGGGAAAATATTTTGGCAACACTTTTCAATGGGAAATTTCTGAATGAAAACCATTTTATTTTTATTTTGGGTCACAATTTTAACTTTGTTTCAGTTTCTGAAAACACAACTGTTTTGAAACATGATTATTTCAAAAGTTTGGGGTTTTGTTTTTTCAATTTTTCCTCACTGAATACAATGAAAAAACAACATCTATAGAATTGTTTTGTTTTGTTTTTTAAATCCTTTTTTTCTCTCTTTTATTTTTATTTTCCATTTTCTATTCTGTAACTTTTCAAAACTTTTCCATCTTTGGATTGACACAGTTGCAAAAGGAAAAAATTTAAGACTTCGTATCTTTGCCACTTCTAACTTTTTCAGAAGTTGAGGAAATTGAGAAAAGTTTGACCAGCTCTAACTATATTAATATACCTGCAATGAATTTTTTGTCTTCACACCTCCCAGAGACTGGTTTATCTCCTGATGCATGAGGATTGATAATCCTTGTAATGTTGTTTTAGTTAGTTCATTCTCATATAGTCTCAACTGAAAAGTAAAGCCATACATCCTTTTTATGTTCTGCAATCTAGACAGTTTGTTGCCTACTAGGAATGCCTCTATGACAGGGTATTCTGGAAAAGAACCCTTCTAAGTCAACAGCATCCACTCACAGCCTGGTCCCTGCCATCTCTGCTTACACAGGGTGTTAAGGGGAGAGCCGGGGCGCGGCGCGTAGGCGTCAACCCCACTCTGCGGGCCCCCCCCCCCTTTGTAGGCTTCTGGGCTGCCCGTGAAGCTCGGAACAG
>ML685769.1:40383678-40405721 GCA_007922175.1 Pelusios castaneus | reverse complement strand
GCAATCAGGCCTAATGGCCACAGAGTCCAGATACCGCCCTTGGGTCAGGGCAATCAGGCCTAGCGGCCACAGAGTCCAGATACCGACCTTGGGTCAGGGCAATCAGGCCTAGGAGCCACAGAGTCCATACACCGCCCTTGGGTCAGGGCAATCAGGTCTAGCAGCCACAGAGTCCATACACCGCCCTTGGGTCAGGGCAATCAGGCCTAATGGCCACAGAGTCCAGATACCACCCTTGGGTCAGGACAATCAGGCCCACGGGCCTCCGAGGGCAGTGCCCGGGTAGGGGGGCTCAGGCCCGCCTGCTCCACTGAGCCCCAGCCCAGGGCCCTATGGGTGTCCGGGGTTGCGGCTCTCTGCCAGCGGGGATCCGCCGAAACACGCTGGCTCCGCCCCTGACCCCGTGACGCAGGCCCCTGGGCTACTTCCTACCCGGGTGACTGATGATCCTCCTGCGTGGTCGTGGTCCTGGTCCGAGGCTCTTTCGGGGCTTCCCGGGTTACCGTCCGTAGGTGGGTCTCTAGGCTCCAGTCACGAGATGGCCGCTCCTGGTATCGCCACACCGCTTCAGCGTCTCCCTCTTGGGCTGCCTGGCGCTCCTTCCCTTCCTCGGCAGGAGCTTCGAGTGGAGGTCCTCCCTCCTTGCCGGTCAGCCCCAACTGAGCTGAGCTGCTCTCTTTTATGCAGGGAGAGCAGTCTGAGCATGCCCAGCAGGGCTCAAAGGGCGGGGCCTCCCCCACCCACAGTGTTTGTTGGGCTTCTTCAGTGCCGGGTGGAGCCAGCCCGTCACACAGGGATTTATACATTCAGTGACATAGCTGCCATTTGTTAATCTGAGGTCAGTCTTTCCACAGAGAATTGTGTGTGCAGTGTAGAGGTTTTTTTAAATGAGGTTTTTTAAAAAAATGTAATAACATCTAAGGCTATGTCTACACTGCACTGGTATGATTTCCAGATCTCATATACAGTATAAATAGCAGTTGCCATGGTAGCCTGGGGAGGGATAGAGGCTGCATAGTTTAGTTCTGCTGAGTACAAACCTGCCTAAACCCCACAGATGAGGTAAATGTTGCCACTTCTGCTGCTCTCTCACTGAGTTAGTATGTGTACATGAACGGGAAATCACATCCATAGCTTGTAGTGTAGATGTAGCCTATGTGTATATGATGGAAAAGGCAAGGTCAAAGATGTGCACGTTACAGTCAGAGTGGAAGATGATGAGGTTTGGGGTGGTCCCCTTAGTTCCCATGGGAATTTGTTATACAGTACTGGAATAGATCCTGGAGAAAGCTCATCTGTGCTGGTAACAGAGCTTTCTCCGTGGGTAAACTAATACACTCATTTGGTAATTGAACCTTATTAACTTGAAAAACAACAGAGTCCTGTGGCACTCCTAAAGACTGACAGATTTATTTATCGCATGAGCTTTCATGGAAGAAAAATCCCACTTTGTCAGACCCTTTGAAGATGGGAAACTTATAGAATGGGAAGAAATAAATGCAGGAGATGTATGACATAGGATCAGGTCAGGCCTGCATTTATTTCCTCCCATTCTGTAAGTTTCCCATCGTGATTTTTATATTTGCAATATAATGAGCCAAGTGATGATTTTACTGCTCACAGCACTATCTTACAGCACGAAATTCATCACCCTAACTAGGAGCTACAATATGAATTTATATTTTCTGATTGAGCAACAAACTCTAGTTTTGCCCAGAAATGGACTGTTCTGGGTTTGACTGTTGTACATTTGCACCATGGTAAGTTTGTGTTCAGCTTCCACGCCATAGCGATTGTGTATGAGAGTAACTATTATCAGCAAACCACTCATCAAAAGTTTCTCAAACTTTCCTTCCTTCTCTCACCTAACATCTGGTTCTGGTAGTCAAACTACTGCAATGAATTCTCTCTCCAGAGATTAAAAACACAGAGCTGTGTGAAAATGGGCACACACCCAAGCCAAACTACCACATTTTATCGTTTAACTGATTGAATGAAAAGGAAAGAATTTTGGCTTTTTGTCAGGAAGAATTTTTTGTCTGTTCACTTTAGATAATAATGTCCCTTCTTCCTACTGTCTCTAATAGAGGTCATGGCTTTGCAAGACCAGGCATGTTTCAAGTTTTGAAATATAGAAAGATTAGATGCTGAAAGCAGAAGGCAAATAGTGAGAGAAGAAGAGGAAGAATGGAGGATGATGAGAGGAGTTAATCTATGTGACACAAGATTTAAAAAATAAAGAGGGATATGCTTTGAGTTTTAGCTACAGTTTTATGAGAAACCCAGATGAATTTTCATGAGGGTGCAATAGATCTAATTATTATTATTGAGGGATGGATATAGGATGACTCTGAGTCTTCCTATAGCTGAGCCAGTCTGACCTTTAGAACCGTGCATTCTCTGTATCAGATAAAACTGTTAGCTACCTGACCCAGAGAGTACAGTTATAATGCATGAAGTTAAAGTTTAAATAAGAAAAATGGAAGCTGAAAAAATTCAAAAACACAGAATCATGGCACAAATTAAAAGATTGTTTATGACTGCAGTAATGTGTCAAGATTTCTGGAATGTTCAGTTTTCTTTCTTTCTTTATGGACATTAACACAGTCTTGACTCATATGGTGTTAAAACCTGCAATTGCCTCAGTTTCCTTCCTTCCTTCTTTAAACAAAATTACTCTGGGGTCTGGTTTATTAACATAAAATAAGAGTTCCAAGCAAAACTATAATATCCCAGCCTTCTTTTTCCATGCACATCAGTCCATTATGTCACTCTGGCATTCCAAATTCAAGCTAAGATAGTTGCTCCTGGCCCTGGCTGTAGGTAGCTCCAGCCATGCTCTTCCCTTTGACTGGGAAGGAGAACTTCATTCTTGGCCCCCTCTGACCCTTGTTCCCCTCTAAATGCTTTCTTGCTCCCTGAAGCTCTCTCTCCTCTTTACCTTTGTATCAGGACCCCAGACCTCAGTACACCTGATCCCTTTGAGCAGGAGTATTCTGCCAGGCCCAATCTGGGCATCAGCAGAGATGGCATTCCATGATCTTTCCTAGATATTAATTTCACCTTCACTGGAAGAGCAGACTTCTTTTAGGAAGCACCATCCCCAGGCTACCACTACATGATGCCTGATCACCTGACCCAATCACAAACCCATGCCCAAACCCATTACCTATGAGGACGATAACTAGGCACAAGAGGGGCTGAAACCATCTACCCCTACAGGGCTAGCCCACCTGTGAGAAATGTGAATAAATCTCATCTTAAAAGTAACATTCTAAGAATCCTCTTTTGCATCCTCATTTGAGTAAGATCCTGTGTTCTGCTGCCTGGGTGTCGTAAGCAGAAGGAAGATTTCATAGAGAGCATCTTCATTATTCTCACTAGTAGAGCAGGATACAGTATGTAAGGAAGCTTTAGTGATATAAATTCTCTCTAGTGCTGCTCTACAGTCCCACAGTGGGCAGCAGATTAATCTGTCCACTCACCATCTCCAGCATTCACTACCCAGGAAGGAACTGTATAGATTAACTGAGCAGCTTCTCAGACCACTCTACTGAACCCTACACCAATCAGCAGGATCTCTAAAGCAGAGGACGCACTGCCTAGCACTCTTATCCTTCCCATGCTAGGGAAGAATTTCACTCTTTACAGATTTTACTTTATGCACCCTTCAGTTATGGACACAGCTGGTTTACAGATGAGAAGGTGTGAAATTATAAATTCACATGAGTAAGTCATTCAACCATTTTCCAAGCCTCAGACTGGATAAAATAATTAAATGCAAACTAATCCATTAGTAGGACAATCTTACAACATAGATTAAGTCATGGTTGGATTCAAGATAACAAACACCCTTAGAGGTCTATTCCTCAAGTACTGAATTAGGTTATGTAGATATTAATGAGATACTTGTCAAGAAGTTTTAGTTCACTATTTGACTTTCCTTGACACTGTAATAATATAATAGTGAATGACTGACAGATTCTAAATACTTGATGTATTTCTTAATCCATTACTCCGTTAGCTATACATCACAGCCTTGGCTTTAGCAGTTTTGTCTGGGAACAGATATGTTTGCCTGCTCCCCTTTAGGACAATGATACTATGTGGGACTAAGATACTGGGTGAGGGAGAAACAGGGTCGAAGTGTTTGAGAAACCTTTGACTTTTGGTTTGCTGAGGACAGTAATTCTGCTACACAGGTGCTGATCTGTGGTCTTGGAAGTGGAACATAAAGTAGCCATGATGCAAATGTCCACTCATTGGCTATGTCTACACTAGAAAAAGTTAGGTTGACTTCATTAAGTCGGCTTAACAAAGTGGTTACCCTGAACGGGGACTTAGTAAATTGACCTAACTGCCCTTAAGTCGACTTAATAAAGTCAATTTAAGGGTTAATCCAGGTCCACACTGTGCTTAAGTCGACCTAAGGAGTCGACTTAAGGGTTAGGTCAACCTAACTGGCAGTTCTTACTAAGTCGACATAAGCTTTCATTAAGTCGACTTAAGGAATTCCTTAAGTCGACTTAATGAAAGCCCAGTGTGGACAGGCAGTAATTTAGGTCGACTCATGGCTACTTAAATTGACCTAAATTGCCATTGAAGACTTACCCATTAAGCTCAGAACAGTCCCTTTCTAGTGGAGTAAAACTAGAGTTGGCTGCTTAATCAGAAAATAAAACATAATACTGTATCCAAAGTTAGTGATGACACACTCCTGGGGTAAAGGCTTAGACCCTGACAAAGATTATCAGTAGAAGATTTGAATACAGATCTGAAGGTATCTTTGTGCATAGGAAAGAAGCAATCACATCTGAAGCATTGAGCACAATTTTGAGCAACACATTAAAGAAAGAAAATCAAAAGGTAGGAAAAGAAACACCAGAAGGTAAAAGAACAATAGCACCTTGGAGACAGTAATTTTCAAAAGACATTAGAGAAATCACAGCTTATGATTATTAGAGAAGAAGAGATTTTGAGGTCAAGGAAGCATTGAGAGGAAAGAACATTTCAACCTGGATATAAGGAAAATTATCTAGAAAAGAGATTCTCTATATCACCCAAGCAATAACTTCTCAACAAAGTAATATAAACCCTATCTCTTGAAACATTTAGTTGAACAAAACACTAAAACATATCTTCTTCACCTTCGCTTCCTCCCATTAGTAATGGTCAGCAACTATTGTATTTCATCTCCAACCATTCCTGTCGAATGCATCTTCCATGCAGCCATCAACCTTCTTCCTGTTCTCCTTTAGTTGTTCAAACCACATTGGGGGAGAGGGGGACGCGGAGGGGGTCTTCTTCGTGTTCTCTGTCCTGTGACTACTAGATTTTGTACTTTCTGACCAATATATCCTGCATCTTGTCTCACATGACTCAACCATCTCAGCTGATACTCCCTCTGTTTTTCTATGATGGAGGCTACCTGCATCATGGCTCATACCATCTCATTGTGCAGCCTTTCAACTCTCAGCTGAGCAGTCACCTTTCAGCATCCACCTGAGCATTTTCATTTAACCAGTGTGAAATTGTGTTGTTCTTTCTTCCTCACTGGCCAGCATTCCAACACCTACATCATGGCTGGCCTAATCATGGTCTTATACCATTTCCTCTTTAGTTTATTAGGCATATTCTGACCTCAGAAGCTTATCTATTTCAAAGCATCTTTTCCATAACCATAAAGGTAATACCTTTGACATATTGACCAGCAGGCCAGTGTCTCAGATGGTATCGCAGAATCATAGAAACTGGAAAGGACCATGACGGGTCATCGAGTTCAATCCCCTGCGCTCATGGCAGGACCAAATACCATCTTAAACCATCCCTGACAGGTGTCTATCTAACCTGCTCTTAAAAACTTCCAGTGATGGAGATTCCACAAGCTCCCTAGGCAACTTATTCCAATGCTTAATCATCCTGACAGTTAGGAATTTTTTCCTAATGTCCAGCCTAAACCTCCCTTTGCTGTAATTTAAACCCATTGCTTCTTCTCCTATCATCAGCCATTAACAAGAATAATTTTTCTCCCTCCTCCTTGTAATGACCTTTTAGGTACTTGAAAACTGTTATCATGTCCCCTCTTAGTCTCCTCTTTTCCAGTCTAAACAAACCCATCCCATCAGTCGGCGCTCTGTGTTTTTCCAGTCTGCTCTTCTATAGTTCTACCACAATCAAGGGATAACAGTTATTAGATAGTCATCTCTCCAATCCAAGTAAGAATGGGACATTGCTGGCTGTGCAGAAAGTTTCCAAGAACTCCACAGAGGCTAGCAGTGGTAGGCCCTCTGCTAAGATGACTCACCTGAGGTCAGGAGAGCAGCCCTGCTTTGACCATGTGGAAAAAAAAGGTAGGTTGCTGGTGAGGATCATGCAAGATATGCTAGCTTTGTGTTATGGGCCTCTCATTTTCCACCCAAGAAGATGCTGAGCACTTGTAAAATGTTTGCCTGGTAGAGACAGAAGCACGAGATACATTTTCTTTAACACACTGGTTTTATGTTTTCACTTCTTGCAATAGCCACTAACGGCTGCCATGTGTTGGTTTAGGTTATCCTCAAACTGTTTGAAGTCTCTGTCTCTTGAAGATGCCCAGTTTATGATCACCAGACCATTTCTACCAGATTCTCTGTGACCTCATGAGATGTGGGGGGCCTCCACAGCCCCCAAAACAGATGTGTGGATGTTGGTAAAAGTGGAGTATTCCAAACCTCAGCAGGTTTATAAACAGTTGTAACTTTAAGCTGACTGACTATTAAAATGTCACTGTGAGGCAATAATAATCAATCATCAATAAAAAACAGTTCTGCTATATTTTCCATGAAGATTGTAAGGATTTGTTCTTGCTCCAGCTTTTTTCAACATATTTACAAATGATGTGTCCCTAACAATTTCAAGGTCAAGTAAGTGGATAACATATTCTTGGCTTCAAGGGACAGAGACTTCAAACATATTATTCTTACAATTTGAGTGAGTCTGGCATCTGATTCCCCTGCTTATCGAACTCAGTTCAGATGTTGGGGTGACCAGCTCAATCAGGACAGATTGAGCACAGTTCTGCTGCCCTTTGCTCATACAATAAGGATAACAACATTTCATTACACCTCCATTTAAATGAAATTAGTTTGTAAAGTGATTTGTAACCCTATACCAGCCAAAATCAATCACTTTGACAAGACAGCTCTGTCTGCTTGGATACTTATGGAGCATGGGTATGTTCATGTAAATACAATCTGGACCTGAAGGCTTCCCCCCAGCTTGGTTGGCAGACAAGAGATTATACAGACCCTGCTTCATAGCAAACAGTCCAGTTATTTTGACAATGATTCAGGAAGCAGCACAGGTATTGTTCAAGCATCTGGTTAATTTGATCTAATTGGCTGTACATCTGGGAGTGATGGGTGGTGGATGCATGGGGCCATCTAGGAAGTGGAACGCCTTGTTCCAGAACCTAGATATACACTGGTTGCCATGTGGTAAGAAGTCAGGAAGGACTCAATGAACTACTCAGGCTACTCTTATTTCAGTTATGCCCATATACCAGGGACTGGAGACAACTGAGACATGGAATAATTATGCTAGAAGAATTTCCTAGTAGATATTTCTGCTTAATTTTTGGACCCCTTGCCCTGGAAAATATTGTGTACAGATGCAGAACTGTTATGGTGAATCAGATTCTGTATTTTCCTCCTGCATCTGTGAAAATAAACTCTCTACAGGAAATTAAATAATTACACTTTTTAAAGGTAGGCAATACTAATATTTTATGCAAACACTCCAAATCCTAAATGCCTGTTCATTCAACCCTAACAACTATTAGAGTTAATTAATGATTCCAGGCCTGTCTAATTCTGGAGGCAGCTCCCCCTTTGGAAATTTATACCTTGCATCCACTTGCTTCCCCTGTGAGTCACTGGAGGTCACAGAACTTCATATAGATCTGAGATGGTGATGTTGAACAGGTGCCAGAGATAGAATGAGACTCAGAGGCACACAGTAAGTGGTGTTGCTATAGAAGAGAGGTGGATAAGAACTCAGTCATATGGAAAGTTAGATGGACCCATCACTAGATGCATCACTCACAACCGCCATACCTTCCCACTTGATGAACTCGCCTGCATCTAAAGTGATCCTATTCACTGTTGTCAAGCTCCCTCACAAATGCCTCAGGTCCAAATACTTTCTCCAGTCGTGCCAGTCTCAGCACTCTGCTGTTGAATTTACTCACGATGCACCTACTTTCGCATTTCACTGCTGATGCTGAAAAATTTAGTCCTACTGTCTATATGGTTTACGACCTTTTGCTGAATTTCAGCTTTGTACAAACCCACTCTCAACTACTTGCCTCTCTCCTCCAACCATTTCTGGTGCCCCTTCCTCTTCCCAGTTGGTACTGTAAAAGGTCTCAAATATAATTAAGTCCCATTGTTGGAAAAGACAGACATTATAATTACCAGCACTGATGTATTTGGAATGGCTGACCTATAGTGCTCTTTCATATTTTATGCTGGATTACAATGGCTCATCTCTGACCTCCTGAGAGCAGATAAGAACTGAGACACTAAGCGCTACTGAATGCTCTGTGAATATTCAAAAACAATGCAAAGTCCTTCAGCATAGGTGTCTAATACAATGTTCTAATTATGATTTATTTGAAAAATCCATTGTTCAATGGCCCTCCAACACTTAATTCTACCTCCTACTACTACAGAGGTATTGGATGAAATGAGAAGTTTTTCAACAAGTAGACTTTTCACTGTGTTTTATGGCAAAATGTTCTTTCAAGATAGGAGAGGGAGCTTTTGTGTCTGTCATTGCAGTCCTGTCATTATAAGCTTAGGCAACATTGAAGAAACTTAGGGAGATGGGATTCAGTAAATGGGAAAAAATGGGAAAAAAGAGAAAAAAGTCAAACACAACTAAAAGTATATGCATATGCAGGAAAATCCCCGGTTATTTCCTCCGCAGACCCAATTTCTACTAGGATTGAGAATTTGAGGAGGATAAGAAATCTGTATTGATGCAAAACAAAATGAAATTGTGAGGTTTCAACAATTGCTTTTCCCCTTTCCAAAAGTTCTGAAATACCTCATAAAAAGTCATGCATATTAGAATATTTTAAGCCAACACCAAAGAAAGATTTCACAATTTAGCTTTTCACTGCCACATCTCCAAGAGAGAAGTGGGATGCCTGGAGAAGGGGGCCGCTATTCTTCTTCCTTCCTCTTGGTGGGAATGGATTCCAGTGTTAAAGGATAATCTGACCCCCATCTTCCAAAGAGATGGTGAATAGGTTACTACCACCTCAGATACTTCTTCTTCATGAGGTGCTGCTGTGTTCCATCTATTAGAAGGAACTATTGAGGACCCCCCAAAAAACTTGTCTGTTCCTGCTGCTCAAATTTATGACACCTTTCTTACTGAGTACTCATTGTATTAGCAATGGATAAGTGGGAATTCTGGGAAAATTAGTTCCTCCAAGTCAAAACAGATAGGGAAGGCAGCACAGTCTTTCCTTTTAGAAGAGGAGGGGTTGTGCTGCCCCCATTCTCTTCATTATTTTAGCTTTTGCTCTTTTGAAATTAGGACCAGATTCACCCCCAACTGATACATCCCTAGGGAAGGGCAGGTGATGTTTCTGTTACACCTCTCCCTTGGAGTTTCCATGCCAGAAGAACAACTTTAGTTTCTCTCCACAACCAGTACCACTAATTTCCAAGCAGTTTTGAACTCTTCAGAAATTTGTAATTATAAGACCAAGATTAATATTCCTTTTATCAGTGTGTGTACAAGTATATGCATTATATATGAGAGTATGTTTATAATGACCTATGTTGATGGATTTGTCCGTAATTTTTCCTCTATTGAATAATCTGTGTTTGATTAAATTATTTTGCAAACCACTGGTGTTTTTAATTTCAATTATACATTCTACTCAGTGTTATGGGGAGCACTAGAGCTATTAATTTAATCTCCTGTTAAAACTGAATTATTTCTAGTTTTCTTCTTTCATGTTGTCTTTGCCAAGAGTGGGATCTAAGGAAAGCTTTAACAGCATCTTTCTTTTGCCAACCAGTTCTTGTTTTTAATTATTAGCCACAACATTTTATAAATATGGCACACGTGCCAGGGGTTGTTGACCCCTGCTCTATTCACTTGGACTCACTTTCAATCATCAGCTATTTGGACTAATTAGCATCCTTTGTCCAACCTCCACACTTATACTGGTGTTCCCATTCTCCTTAGTGACCTTTTCTTTTCACTTCCTACGTTGGTGGCCACCCAGACATTTCTCACCTTCATCCCAGCTCTTTAATCCTTCATCCTCAACACCTCTGCTCCTGTTCTCATATTCCTCCCTCCCCTACATCAATAAGCTCCCCTCAAAAAAACTACACTATTCTATTTACCTAGAGAATACATAAATGTATTTAAAAACTTAAGATAAAAAAGTGGAACCAACAATATTCATCCATACTTAAGATAAGTACTCTAAGTACAGACATTTCACTGGTTTTCCCTCTTATCTTATCTTCCTCTACCCCCTTGATTCTGACTTTCTCCCCTCACATTATGCACGAAGTCTGATCTGATGCATGAACCCTGAAATTGGATTAGCTAGAGCCATCCTTTTTACCTCTTCAAAGCCCCACTGAAAGGCACTAGGGCAGATCCTCCACTGTGACGATTTACAACAGCTGAGGATTTGCTCCAATATGTCTGCACAGATGTACAAGTGGATCCCCATGCACGATTAGGACCTTAGACTGTAAACCTTTCAGGGCAGGGAATTAAATAATACCTTTGGTCACTAAATTCATAACAAGTAATAATGAGAGATGTCAGCCATATATTTAAACAGATGGTAGGATGTTTTGACTTCTGTTTTACCTCCTCTCTCACTTCAGAGAATAGGTGGTATTCTTTTGTGAGGGATCTTGTATTACTGTAATTGAACCTTCCGCAACAGACTGTCAGACTCTTCTGAAGAGTTTATTTCTGTTGATTTATCAAAACAGGAATGTGCACAGACACAGAAGAGAATGAACAAAAGAAATATAAAACTGAAGGGAAAATAGTAATGTCTGTTTAATCCAGGCAGTCAGAGTCAGGGTCTGATCAGTATTGCCCTGCATCTTTTGTATATTCATTTACATCAGTGGCAAATGAGGAGTAAACATTACAAAATGTAAACAGTTCCATTTTATACACACTTTGCACTGCTGTAAGTGATTTTTAATCTTTCAAGGTGCAGGTCAATAGGGAAATGGGGCTGTTGAGTTCTCACCTCTGTCACTTACAATTTATGTGATTCTGAGCTCACACAAAATCATACTCTTCAGACAATAGTATAAATCAGCAGTAACTTAACTGAAGTCAATGGAGTTACAACGGTGACCAACCCTCCTTCTCTTATCATCATCCAGCTGCAAAATATTTTTTAAGAATTTTGTTCAGGCCCTTCATAGAATCATAGGGTTGGAAGGGACCTCACGAGGTCATCTAGTCCAACCCCTGCTAAAAAGCAGGACCACTCCCACTAAATCACCCCAGCCAGGGTTTTGTCTAACCAGGCCTTAAAAATCTCCAAAGATGGAGATTCTACCACCTCTCTAGACATCCCATTCCAATGCTTCACCACCCTCCTAGTGAGAAAGTTTTTCCTAATACCCAACCTTGACCTCCCCAGCTGTAATTTGAAACCATTGCTCCTTGTTCTGTCCTCTGTTACCCTCAAGAACAGCCTACCTCCCTCCTCTTTGGAGCAACCCTTCAAGTAGTTGAAGGTTGCTATCAAATCTCCTCTCAGTCTTCTCTTCTGTAGACTAAATAAGCCGAGTTCCTTCAGTCTCTCCTCATAAGTCATGTGCCCCAGTCCCCTAATCATTTTTGTTGCCCTCCGCTGGACTCTTTCTAATTTGTCCACATCCTTTCTGTAGTGGGGAGCCCAAAACTGGACACAGTATTCCAGATGCGGCCTGACCAGTGTCGAATAGAGGGGAATTATCACATCCCTCGATCTGCTGGCAATACTCCTACTGATACAGCCTAATATGCCATTGGCCTTTTTGGCAAAAAGGGCACACTGTTGGCTCATATTCATCTTCCCTGGCTAGGCCTCAAAACTTCTCTGTGCCTCACTTTATCCTTTTGTGTCACAAATATAACAATAGGTTCTATTGTTGATTTGTTATTGTTGATGTGGTAAAGATGCACTATATTAGTAAAGGATTTGAGCCTTCTGTAGTCTGTACCTTAATCTAAACTTGGCTCGCATGCATGTATCCATCTAGTTAATAATTAGCATAGAAGTTTAGAAGATATGTTTTTATTGTTGTTTAACTAGCTCTCTCTCTTGCATCATTTAAAATGAGAAAGGACAAGTCACTGGAGAAAAAGACTGTAGGGAACAACAGAACAGACAGAGAAATTATGAAGAGAGGGCTTTGTTCACTATAGCTGTGAAATGGGCACTTTCTGTTAGGAGCGCTAAAAATTTATACCCACACTTTAGGAAGACCTTCCCAGTTCATCACAATATATTTTCTAGCATGCCAACAATGATCCACTTAGTATTAATTGGAATGGTGTTTTTTTGGTAATACAGACACTTGTATATTGGTAATTAGACATGCAGTTTTTTGTTTGTTTTTTAGGATTCAAAATAAAAATAAAATAGTAATAAACTGAAAGTGTTGCATACTGCCTAAAATTTTGCTTGAACTTTTCATATTGGGTTGACAAACATATACTTGTAGTCGAGTGGCAACACTGAATTCAAATATTATTATTTCAATCCTGAAATATAATACAACAAACTAGCAATTCAGGTTTAATGAACACATCTATATTTACAAACTATTTGTTTTGAAATTGTGCCCATGACTGACTCTGGCTATAATCATCATGGCTATGTCTACACTTACAAAAGCTAGTTTGAATTAGTTAATTCAAACTAACTAATTCGAACTAATTTTAGTTAGTTCGAATTAACTTAATTCGAACTAGCATGGCCCCATTAGAATGCTAATTCGAACTAGCCATGTCCATGCAGGGCACTTGCTTATTTCGAATTAGTCAGTTGCATGAAGGTCAATCTGCCAATTAGTTCGAACAGTTAGTTCTAATATGGCCACATTGACTTACCGTATTTTTCGGACCATAAGACGCACTTTTTTCCCCCCAAAAGTGGGGGGAAAATGAGGGTGCGTCTTATAGTCCGAAGCAGTGAACCCCCGATTCCCTAAGGAATCGGAAATTGAAGAATGGCAGGAGCCGCTGGGGGATCAGGGGCGGCAGAAGCTCCGCCGGAGCTTCTGCTGCCCCCCGAACCCCTGGACTGAGCTGGGGGGATGGCTCCGCTTCAAGCCGGCCCCGCAGCTCAGTTCCCGGGCTCGGCTCTCAGCAGGAGCCGCAGCGCTTAAGCGCCGCGGCTTCTGCTGAGAGCTGGGGGATCGGGTGGTGGCAGAAGCTCCTGGTCTTCACCTTCCTTTCTCTTCCCTTCCTTTTCTCTTCTTTGCCTTCCTTTCTCTTCCCTTCCTTTTCTCTTCTATTTAGTTTACCGGTACTATTTGGTTCAGAATATTTTTTTCTTGTTTTCCTGCTCTAAAAACTGGGTGCGTCTTATGGTCAGGTGCGTCTTATGGTCCGAAAAATACCGTAATTCGAACTAACTGTTTCGAATTAAGGGTTAGTTCGAACTAAGAAATCAAATTAATTAATTTGAATTAAGGAAGCCCTTAATTCGAACTAATGAAAGCCTAGTGTGGCCAAGGCTTAAATTAGTTCGAATTAAGCTTCCTTTATTCAAACTAACTTTGCAAGTGTAGACATAGCCTATGTTATTTCAGAACAATTCAAAGAGTAGTTATTCTTTGTTTCTTCTTGGAACTCAGAGAAGTTCATTGGTAGAGGAGGAAAAAAATAAATATTTAGTTAATACTAAACATGAACAAATACAGTTAGCAAAACTAGAAGTTGTTAAAGAACATTGTCAAATTACAGAAGTGAAATGAATAAAAACCAAATACCTTTGGGGAAAAAGAGAGACAAACAGTTAAAACTGTGCCATAGGTTTTGTAGTTTACAATATTGTACCATATTTATGCTTAACAAACTATTTATACTTGGAACATTTATCTTTTTATAAAACACTCCTCCTCCTCCTCCTCCTCCTCCTCCACTGAGCTACTAGCAACACTTTCTTTGAAGAGTAAGTGTTGGATCCTGCAAACCCACATAAATGTGCATGAATTTAAACATGCGAGTAAAGCTATTCACATGCATGAATGGTTACAGAACTGGACCTGGAGTTAGCAATTATGGGTGTAAACTAGGAGAAACCAAAAAGTCTTGAAGTCAGTGGCGTTACCCTTATGTAAACTGAATGTGAGATGAATCAGGCCCACAAAAGCAAAATCCTTCTCTCGTGTGTAATGTGCAAGATAAAAGAATTTTGCCCCCAGGTTGTTTGCTACCCCATAGCTGTAAGAGACTTCCCTCTGGGTTGAGTATGTGAATTGGCTACTGGAGCCACACATTCATGGATTCATTGGCCATGCCCAAACAGATCACATCCAAACTTCTTCTGTTCTAAAGCATAGTTTTGCAGCATGCAAGTGGCATGTAACTCTGCAATCTGGTTTCACATGCACAATAGAACTACGCAAAGTTGTACTACCATAGGGAACCTATGTTATGTTCTCAAAGAAGGGCCATGGATGTTAAGAGCTATTGTGTTACGTCATAAAGTTTAGCTCCTTTGGGAAGGAGGAATGAAGGACCTTAGAAAATTGCAGAAGATCTGCTGATACATCCACTCACCTTTAAGTGTCAGACATTGTTTCTAGGGTTAAATGAAAGACACTAATAAAACATCAGAAGATATTTTAATTTATGTCAAGTGTGTTCAGAGCTCACCTATAGCAACCCTTTTAAACATTTCTAAAAATCTAAATAAATAAACAATATTGCCTAAAACCAATCTCCCATATCACTGCTTGAAGCCTCCCCTATCCTATATATAGATACTTGGTGCATTCATTTGGCAGTACTTCTATGCTTTTTTAATGAAAAAACATTACTCTGGAATATCACATCAGTAATACTTATTGGAACTGAATAATGAAACAGAACTAAGTATCTGGCAATACAGACTTTGATATGTTTGCAGAAACATGGAGAGAAAGATGGGAGGGAGGGAGAAAGCAGCTCAAAAGCTTATTATGAATAAAAGAGATGACAAGGAGTACTTAAAAAAAATCACAAGAGGGAAATCTCACACATCTGAGGAAGAATCACATCATTCCAGGTGACACTGCAGCAAGAAGACTATTTCATTTCTCAAGAACTGTGCCAGTCCTCGGGAGATTCCTTGAAAGATTACATTGTTCAATCATCAGTAAACGTCTAATGAGATCCAAACTTAGTGAAAACTACAAAGCTTCTATTCCTCAAGGCTCTCCATTGTCCCACAAATAACTGTAGCCTATGACAGATGAACAGGGGAAAACATCTGACATTTGCTTAGAATTTTAAGATACGATATTATCACTTATCACTCGGCTAAGCAGGTGTTGGTATCTGGGGCATGGGATTTTATTTTTCTTTAAGATTTTGGAGAAGGAGGGCTTGAGCTACCAACTAGAGATAAAATGGACTATTCCACTTGGGTATGGTTTATTTGATTGCATCTCATTTATGAGGCAGATCAATCTTGAGAATCTTGCCATTTAGGAGTAAGATATGGAAAGAAATCAGTTGCTTAGCAAAACTTCCAAGCCCACTACTGGAGTGACCTTGAGTAAACTGGGAGTGCATGCTTGAAGCTTGTAAGTAAACTGCCTAACACATACAGAAAAAAATGCTCTGTTTACATTTAGGGCACAGGATTAGAAGATATATCTTGAGTCATCAAACCCAATCCCTTGCTTTCACAAGCTATATGTTCTTAAAGTTTTTAAGCTTCCCTTGACCCTAATTAGTTTGTTTGCCCCACTATTCCTGTTTGGAAGGCTGCTGCAGCAGAACCTCTCTCCTCTGATGGTTAGAAACTTTGTTCTAATTTTAGGCTTAATTTATTTATGACTAGTTTATATCCCTTGGTTTGGGGACAACACTATCCATTCGCTTAAACAGCTCTTCACCCTCCCTAGTGTTTGACATGTACAACTTGCTACTAGCAGATCAGTTTTCTGTACCAGATATATATTGACTGCAGAGATTTCCTTCTCAGAGAGATACTCCACATACATTCACTGTAAAATAGATTAATGCTTTTCCAGCTATGGCTGAGGTTAGCTTAAATAAAGTATGTTCAATGAACACCACTTAGTGGTTGCACAGTATAATACAGCCTAGCATTTTATTACATCTCCCCCTTTAATTCTTTAATTTATATTCTTATCATTTACAACATTTACACTTTCAGACTATTTCTGAATTTCAATACAGATCAGTCTGTTAAATGTCTCTGAACTGTACTAGTTTTCTAATTATACAAACATCATGATCATCTGACTGTTCATTAGTTGCAACTGTCTGTGGTCAGTTGGGAATCCCTGAATTATCATCTTATTCTGCATCCACTGTCTGTAGTTTCCGCTTTTGATTATTTTTTTTGAGAGCCATAATAAATGTTGAAAGCTCCATTGTTGATCTTGATGATATAATGTGGGTGATGAATTCTTTTCCTTTATGATAGCTGGAGTTGTTCATCCTTTTTCTCTATCTAATTTGACACACACAAGGTCATGATATTCTAAACCCAATAGTTCTTTTAATGTCATCTATGTGGAAGTGTTCAGAAGCTCTTTTTTGTCTCTGTGTGTAATTTGGCTACACTCTCTTCATCTGGCCACGTTGGAGACAGAATACAATTCCAACTTTGGAAAGGAATCTGAGCTGTCTTCTCATCAGGAATTGTGCTGGGCTATATCCAGTAGCTGCCATTTGTAAAAAGAACAAGGAATGGATCTCCCTGCTGCAGGATTTTCTTTGCTTTCAGTGCAGCGCTCTCAACCTCGCCATTTGCCTACAGATAATGTGGGCTGCTCGTAATTTGATCAAAATTATCTTTTGTTCTACATGTCTTAAATGCTACTGCAGTGAATCGTGGTCTGTTATCCATCACTAGTTGCTCTAGAACACCGAAGTGAGCAAAAACATACTTCAGTTTCTTGATAACACTGCAACATTTTATGTCTTACAAGTATATATTTCTATATAACTGGATAGTCCACCTTGACCAGGTAATGATGTTCTCTAAATTCACATAAACCTGCAGCTAGTCTCTTCCAAGGTCAGTCTGATAGAGGTGTTCGTATACTGTATAGGTCAACATTGTCTCAAGTTTATTTTTACTGGATCTCCTGCCACAAATCCAATATTATCAAATACTCCAGCAAGTTTTCTATCTTTCTCACTACGCCTATCATGGTTCACAGAATCATAGAATCATAGGGTTGGAAGGGACCTCACGAGGTCATCTAGTCCAACCCCCTGCTAAAAAGCAGGACCACTCCCCCTAAATCATCCCAGCCAGGGTTTTGTCTAACCGAGCCTTAAAGATCTCCAAAGATGGAGAATCTACCACCTCCCTAGATAGCCCATTCCAATGCTTCACCACCCTCCTAGTGAGAAAGTTTTTCCTAATATCCAACCTTGACCTCCCCAGCTGTAATTTGAAACCATTGCTCCTTGTTCTGTCCCCTGTTACCCTCGAGAACAGCCTAGCTCCCTCCTCTTTGGAGCAACCCTTCAAGTAGTTGAAGGTTGCTATCAAATCTCCTCTCAGTCTTTTCTTCTGTAGACTATATAAGCCGAGTTCCTTCAGTCTCTCCTCATAAGTCATGTGCCCCAGCCCCCTAATCATTTTTGTTGCCCTCTGCTGGACTCTTTCTAATTTGTCCACATCCTTTCTGTAGTGGGGAGCCCAAAACTGGACACAGTATTCCAGATGCGGCCTGACCAGTGTCGAATTGAGGGGAATTATCACATCCCTCGATCTGCTGGCAATACTCCTACTGATGCAGCCTAATACGCCATTGGCCTTTTTGGCAACAAGGGCACACTGCTGGCTCATATTCATCTTCCCGTCCACCATAACCCCCAGGTCCTTTTCTACAGCGCTGCTACTTAGCCGATCGGTCCCCAGCCTGTAGCAGTGCATGGGATTTTTCCCTCCTAAGTGCAGGACTTTGCACTTGTCTTTGTTGAACCTCATGAGGTTTCTTTCGGCCCAGTGTTCCAATTTGTCCAAGTCTCCCTGGATCCTGTCCCTGCCCTCCGGAGTATCTACCATTCCCCCCAACTTGGTGTCATCCGCAAACTTACTAAGCATGCAGTCTATTCCATCATCAAGATCATTAATGAAGATGTGGAATAGAACTGGCCCCAGGACCAGTTGCCAGACTGCAGCTGAGATCATTGGTCTTTCATCCTTCGATCCCATGCATTATGAATGCATAGCTTTTGTCTTTGTAAGTTGTTTTTTCCCCCTCTCCTGTGAAGTTCAAAATATCTCCGAGGCTAGTCATAGCCATGTCAGGCAACTTCATCTCTGGTAGGGGCTGAAGGTTATTTTAAGCCCCCTCTGAGGAGATTGTGACTTCTCCTGAGTCCATTTAAAAGTCTTTCCATAAATGTTCTGTTTCATTCTCTAGGCAGGTCCTGTGCCATCACAGAGCAAAATATCCATATTTTGTGCATTTATTATATGTTGCACCTTTGGCAAAAAACATACATCTGTGAATTTTTTTCACATCTTGTGAATTTTAAGCTGTAAGGCTTTGATGTTTGTCTGGAATTTGTCCCCTTTAGCCTAGGAATTCTCTCTTCTTACCTCAGGGATCTTATGGAAATGACTTCTAGCACCTATGCTGCATCTCAACAACTTGTAAACTAGCTTCTTGTTTTAAAGTTTGGCATGTTGCTCTTGGGTTTTCAGTCTCACCAGCTCAGATTATTTTAATAGCTGTGTTAGGGTAAATCTGTTTTCAATTGCCACACCTGTGAAATATTTTTGTCTGTTCACCCAATAACTAGACTGTTTCTAATATTTTCATGTGTTGCATTTCCAGAAAACAGTTTTCATCTGATACCTGCTGAGTTCTTATAAAACTTTCAACATTTCCCCCCAGTTCTTGAATTCTCTGGTGAACACGTGCTCTTTCATAAATCACATTTAATTGAGTTATAAAATATGAATCAATCAAAGCCAGAGCTCTTTCATAGTAATTTTTGTGACTGACCAGTAAAATTAAAGGATTTAAAGATATGCTCTGCCTGCTTCCCTGTGGCATAAATTAAAGAGCATACCTGGATATCTTCAATTTCCTCATGGGCTATGTCTACACTTGCTAAAATTAGTTCTAATTAATTAGTTTGAACTAACTAATTTGAACTATTTTTAGTTAGTTCAAATTAGCTTAATTCGAACTAGAAAAAGTTAGTTTGAACTAAGCAAGTGCCACGAATGGCACTTGCTTAGTTCGAATTAGCGATGCCCATTCATTTCAATGGGCGGTTAGTTCAAACTAAGAAATTAGTTTGAATTAACATGGCCACATTGGCTAATTCAAACTAGTTAGTTCAAATTAAAGCCTTACTTCTGAAGCCCTAGTCAAACGTATTAGTTCGAATTAAGGAAGCCCTTAATTTGAACTAACTAAAGCCTAGGGTAGCCATGGCTTTAGTTAGTTCAAATTAAGCCTCCTTAATTCGAACGAACTTGCCAGTGTGGACATAGCCATGGAGTTCTATAGCAATTCAAAATATTGCAAAATTCTGCTTCCAAACTGTCCAGTCTGAATGTTTTTCAAAGCTAAAGTTCTCTAGGGCAATGAAGAGTAGCATATTAATAAGATTATACAATATTTATTGCATCTTTTGTGTCTCCAACCTATATTGCTTTACAGCAATCATCACCCCTTTCAGCCTGCTCTCATAAAATACACTCTCCATTCCCCAGACTGTCCTAGCAGTCCTCCTTCTGCAACTATTCCAGTTTGAATTCACTTCACCATCAGTCTGAATGATTACCCATGCTCTGAGTAAAACAATCTTTCTAAATCATAAGCATTTTGCAGCAGTTGGCAGTTGATTTTAATTCTGTACCCTTTCACAAATTTTGAAGTGTTTTTTTTTTGTTTATTTTTAACTATCAAGTTTTAAAATATGAGCAGGAACTTCTTTTTCGTGGTTGGCCTAGTGATTATATGCAAATGTAATATATAGGGTCTTCACATTCAGGACCCAAATTCAGTCCTCCTAAAGTTTGGTAGTGCTGCAGAGAACCTAGCAATCTCTCAAATTCTAATACACTTGGTTAAATTGTTAAGAAAGGACTGTCAACATGTCACAGCTATCTAGTTACAAAAGTTAGGGGTGTATGCTCCTTTCTATCACAGAGAATTGTTTTAATAAAACAAAACAAAAGAAAACAAAATGTCTAAAGGTATTTTTTTCTATTTAGGCTTCTGGAATCCCCAAGAGTCATCTTTCAGATAAATACAACATTGTGAAAAAAGAAATATTTTCATGATAGTTGAACCTGAAATCCTGGCCCCATTAAAGTCAATTGTTGTTTTGCCAGTGATTTTAATTGAGCCAGGAATTCATTCTTAAAGAATAACACTTTGGGTGCGTCTACACTAGCAACTTAGGTCAACTTAAGGAGGCTTAAGTCAACCTAAACTGTCCATGTCCACACTGGGCTTTTATTAAGCATTTCCTTAAGTCGACTCAAGGTAAGTTTATGTCGACTTACTAACACCCGGTTTTAGGTCAACTTAAGTCAACTTAAAGCCAGTGTGGACAGGGATTAGTGCCTAAGTCAACTTTATTAAGTCAACTTAACGCATTAAGTCAACTTAATAAGGTCAACAAGGGGCTATTGTCTACACTAGAAAAGTTAAATCGACTTATAAGGTCAACTTTAAATTGACTTAAAGTCAATTAACAAAGTCGACTTAACTTTTCAAGTGCAGACATAGCCTTTGATTTTATTGACACATTGTTACAATTTTCCCAACCGGCTGAGTGTACCTGAATATTTACTGTTTGATGATGGATAGAATTTCGGACACCCTAAGATCTTACCTGAAATATATTCCCCAGCTGTTCTCCACCATCCACTTCTATGTGATAGATTAAATTAAAGTGCTCTGTTCTCTTAAACTCATGCATAGATTTTCTATCACAGGTCATGGTTTGCTTCTTTCTCACCTCATTCTCTTGAGATGCAGTCAATGTTCCCCATCTCCATAAACCCCACGACTATTATCATCAATTACTTGTATGACAGTGATACTTATTGAGCCCTGAATGGGTTGGGCACTATAGAAACACCAGAGATAGCCCCTGCCCTAAAGACTTTACAATCTAAACAGACCAGACAAAGACTATGTAAGAGGAGAGGTAGAATGACTTGTGCACCGTCACCCAACAGGTCAAGGACAGAGCCAGTTATAGAACCCAGATCTTCAGATTCTCAGTCCACCTCTTCTGTGCACTACAGACCCCAACTTCTTGTTAACCAGAGCCAGTACTTTCTCCCTTGCTTGCAGCACTCCTCTCTATCAATGTGTAACTGTTTAATTGTAGGCATAATCTAATACACCCACCACCTTGATATCTACATGCAATCAATAAAAAATAAAATGACAAATACAAACAGCGCTATAGCCAGTTCTTGGTGAAAATTATTCTTGATCATTTGCAGATCATTTGACACCTATTGGTATAATTGGCATAATACCACATAAGGAGCTACAATTACCCAGGAGAATAACCTTTTGTCCTATTTGACAGATGTGGTAACTGAAGTAGAGAAAGATTGAATATCTTGCTCAAAGTCATACAGTCTGTTCATATAGGTACTTGGGGTCTCATCACTATGGAATCTCCCAAATAGTTAACAATAGAAATACTAATAATGAATCCCTTCTTTCTTTTTCTCCATCCTCTATGAAAGTAACAGGATTAGTTTATTGATATTGTGTGTGTGTGTGTGTGTGTGTGTGTGTGTGTGTGTGTGTGTGTGT
>ML685769.1:40348019-40383668 GCA_007922175.1 Pelusios castaneus | reverse complement strand
TGTGTGTGTGTGTGTGTGTGTGTGTGTGTGTGTGTGTGTGTGTGTGTGTGTGAGTTGTAGCATGCATGTGTGCGAGAAAGAAAAATTTACTGAACTTTCATTTAGTTCTCAGCATTGATGTTATTGTTCATTCTTTTCTCTTGTAGGAGTGAACTTCCTGGTACAGGTCCAGGTCCAGAGAAAGTTCTGTTTACCACACTCACAAGTTTCTCTCTGTTGCTCAACAGTGGAATATAACCATCACGGGAGGTTGTATCTCTCAGTTATCTCAAATCAATCTTAAGGAGGACTTTGACCATCAGGACAGCAGCATTAAATTGGATTTTGTTGTCAATGGAACGTCAATGCAGAAAGTGGAGACCCAAAGTAACATGCTCATTGCAACTTGTATTGCTAGACAGATGGGAAGCTTTGTTTTGTGCCACTTGGAGTGTTTAAGTTGTGTGGCAGGTCCCAAGTCAGTAGCAGAGCTAGTAACAGAAATCACATCTCCTGACACCAAGTCCCCTATTTTATTTTCTTGCTCATACTGTCTCCAGAGTTTCATATTTGTTACATCATTGTCATCCTGATGTTCATGTCTATAGATTTATTTTATAATGTGATTGTTTGGGTTTGGATAAGTATGATAACTTTAAAATTAGTCGTGCAAAGTAATGGAACAATATGAGAATCTGAATGTAACAGAAGTTGAGCAAAGGAATGACAAATACTGGATTTGTGTCTAACAGAGCTGTGGGATTTTAGATTTGCACCTGAGTGAATCCAGATTGCCTCACTACTCCTGAGTGACACAAGTGTAGATCCCGGGGCTTTGGAACTTATGGCTTGCTTGTTTATTTCACTATTTGTATTTGGCTATATTTATTTTTAACAGAAATGCAGCATAACAGAAAGAGCCTATCTGACAATATTTCTGTGAAATTCAAGAAAAGATTTTGTGAGGAGGGTTTAACTGCTTTATGAAAAAGCTTTGGCTTTGATTAAATGAGATCATGCACAAAAATGTAGTACCGCTTTGATGAAAACCCAAAAGTTTCCTACAATTTCCTGTAAGACAGAGGCACTGATCCTTGGGTCTGATGGAGCTTCACTTCGTATACAACTACAGGAGAGGGAGAAGGTGATGCTAAGCCACTTTTGCATTCCTCAATTGCCAGGGACAATTTAGGCCACATGCTGTAAATTACACCAGGCAGGGATCACCACAGCATTGGCAGTGTCTTAATGACGAGCAGACTGGTATAAAAAAACCTCTTAGTATAAACAGGAACCATGTATAAAATGAGGTAAAAAAACTCCCCAAAACTCCACCATTCTACAGCTCTTTGTGTAGCTGCAGCCTGTGACTGCCCTGCCCTAGGCTTTCCTATTCTGCCCCAGCAAACTAAACTAAAAAAATCTGCCTGCTTCTACATATACAGGAAGTGTGCTATCTCTGCATTTCCTGGAGGATTTACACTATAGCACAAATAGTGTACTCCTACCTAGGGTTGCCATATTATAAGAGACATCCCTCATTTAAATAGAAAATTGCCTTTCCTGTACTAAATTGGTATGGGACACCTTTTATCCCATATTTCAACAAATTAAAATATCATCATTATGTAAAGCCAGTTTTATTATTACCTTACCTTCCAATGATATAAAGTTTGTAAAATTAGACAATGTAGTAATGCAGAATTGGTTCTACAATTTACTGAACCAATGTACAGAGGCTGTTGAGGTAGAATGCCATTGTTCTTCTGATATCTAGTGTATACAGTATGGCCTGTTTGCTCCCATGTGGTTTGGGGTAGAACATAGGGAGATGAATCAGTTGATTTATGTGAAAAGGACAACGTTACTTTTGGTACAAATTTAGGGAAAGGTCTCAATATGACCCCTAAAGAATGTGGTATAGCCAGAGTGTGCTCTGAGGGTTCCTATTTCATAGCTCCATCTTGTGGTGATAGCAACCAAGAATGCTACATTCATTGGTAGGTATATAAATGAGCATGAAGCTAGTGGTTCTAACAAGGGGTTACATGAGAGATTTTAGTACCAAGTTTAATTCCCTTGTTGGTGTGGGAACACAGACTTTTGGGTACGTATTCTGGAAACTGGTAAGGAAATGTTTGGTAATGATGGGATGTGTGAATATTGACGTCCCTTCATCTCATGGTGGAACATGTTGATGGCTGCAAGGTGTACCCTGACGGAACTCATGGAAAGTCCCAAGTTGTTTACTCCCAGGATGTAGTCCAGAACTATCAGGAAAAGTCCTGAAAGTGCATTAATGTGTTTAAATTGGCACTACAGATAGAATCTCTTCCATTTTTGAAGGTAAGTTTTACATATGGTTGATTTCCTGCTGTTAAGTAATACCTGCTTAGCTTGTTCTGAAAAGTTTAATTTTTCATGATGCAACCTTGCAGGAAACAGGCTTTCAGGTGAAGTCTGTCCAGAGCAGAGTGGAGAAACTGACCCTCTTCTCCAAAGAAGCTGCTCTCAGGGGGGGTGCAGACCATCATTCTCATCTGGTAGGAACAGCCATGTTGGGGCCTATCAGTATCAGTCTGGCCCTATTGTAGCATATTTTGTATATTACTCCTGACAGCAAGGGGATTGGTGGGATCATATTGTAATGTTGCTTCCCATCTGAGGAAGATGTCCCCTAGTGAAAGGGGTCCCAGCTTGACTCTTGAGCAAAAGTGTGAGCATTTCTGATTTTTTGCAGTTGCAAATAGGTCTATGCATAGGAATCCCCATTGCTGGCGTACTGATTGTAGGACTGCGTCATCCATTTTCCACTTGTGATCATGAAACAATTGCCTGCTCAGTATGTTCACTGTTGTGTTCTAACAGCCAGGGAGATATGAGGCTGAGATGCTTATGTTGTGATAGGCATTCGTTCCACAGTTTCAGGGCTTTCGTACATAGGGGATGGGATTGGGCTCCACTCTGTAGAAAACGTACAGACAATGTTGTCACTCATCATGCATACTGTCTTTTTCATTATCAGTGGAAGGAAGTGTAGGCATGCATTACAAACTACTCACAGTTCAAGTAAATTAATGTGTAGTTGTGTTTCTGTGGGAAAGCACTGCCCCGGAATGGTGCGTTGTTGTATGCCCTCCCCACCCCAATTAGTTGTGATCAGTACTGATATTGTTCTTGTTTAAAAGGTATTCCTGAGCATATGTTTTCTGGTTTCATCCACCAGTGTTGTAACTCCTTGACGGTTGGGTATCGTCAGGCATCTGAGACTGTGTTTGGACTAGAGTAGTCATCCTTGTAAGCAATGCATGTGCAGTCGTGTGTTTTACCATGATAGTGGCCACCATATACCCCCAACAACTGTAGGCATATATGTGTTACAATGTTACAATATATGGACTGTACATAGCTATTGAAATGAGATTTGTGAGCATGTGAAATCTCTTCAGTTGTAGTGACATTTTGGCCTCTATGCAAATCGAGGTGTGCTCCTATAAATTCCAGTTGTTGGACTGGAGTTAGAGTTGACTTCTGCTCTTTTATCTGTATCCCTATGTTTTCAAAGACAGTGATGGTCTTCTAAGTATAGTCTGTTGCCTCTGATTGAGTGTAACTTTTCAATAGGCAGTCTTTGAGATATGGGATTCTTTATTATCTCTTGCTTGCATAAATGTGCTGCTATTACTGCAAGGTTTTGCGGAAGACAGGGAAGAGACTCTGTATTGGTAATGCTCTGTTCCAATTGTGAAGCAAAGGAACCATCTGTGAGCTGGGAATATTGTGATGTGAAAGCATTCATCTCGTAGGTTACAGGCTGAGAAACCTTCCCCCTATTCCACTGCTGGGGATATCATGGCAAATATGATCATTTTGAATCTTTGGACTCATATGAGCTTGTTGAGATTTCTGAGATCTAGAATGGGCCTTCAACCCCCACTTTTCTTCTGTGTTTAAAAACAGTGAGAATAGAACCCCCTCCTCCTGTATAGTGGAGAAACTTGTTTCACTGCACCATGGAAGATAGTATATTTCTTGTCACAGGAGGTGCTTGAAGGTCCCTGAAGAGGGACAAAGAGGGAGGTAAGGCAAGGATGTAAAGGAGATGGAGTAGGCCACTCAATTGCAAAGAGAATGTCTGTGTTTGTGGTGGCCTCTATCTTTGAAGTCTCTGCCTTTGTCTATATATGTCAAATTATTTCTGTTGGTGGGGGAATGAGGATTCTCTGCATTGGTATAGTTGGTATTGCTTACACTTGGGTGAAGATACTGAGGATTCTTACAGTTGCATAGGGACCTTCATAGAATGAATTACTCCTCAATTAGTCCTCCATTTTAAGAGAATGACATTTCTCTATTGAAAGGGAGATCTTCTTTCACTTGAAGGTCTTTTGGGATTCTCAATGATTGCAGCTGGGATCCCCTGGCCATAATTACATCTGTGGCAGTTGTTTATGCTGCTTTGTCACTAACATCAAAAGATACTTGTAATGCCATATGTGCAACAAGTTTTACCTAACCTGAACTGCAAGGTTGCAGATGAGTAAATCTTGTGGCCAAATAAATCAAATTTTTTCCATTCTTTATCATGTAGGGTGGATTAATATTGGGTTTGCTTTCCCTGTTGTTTAGTTGATTTTATTGCCAAGGAGTTTGGGGGTGATTTAGTGCAGCGGTTCTCAACCACTGTGTTGCGAAGGTGTGTTGCGAAGAGCTGGGAGGTGCGTCATGGAAAATTGACAGCTCAGCTTGGAGCCAACATGGGGCTCCTGCTCCCTGCTGCTTTCTACTGCCCTCAGCAGCCCACTTCTGCTGCACAACACAGGCAGCAGCCAGGGCTAGATGAATAAGGGGACTCAGGGACTGCAACCCAGCGATCCTGAGCTGGCGGGGGGCACCAACTATCCCACAAAAATAAACACAGCCTCATTGAGCTAGATCACCAGGGCACCAGCCTATGTTGGCTTGACTCTGCCTCCACCCAGATCCTGGAGTGCTGCATCCTCCAGACCGCCTCAGCCTCCCAACCACTCCCAGCCCAAGTGCCACCGCCACCAACGCATTGTAGTGCATCACAGAGGGAACATCATCTGTCAGATGTGTTGCGACAGAAAAAAGGTTGAGAACCACTGGGTTAGTGAATAAGAATTCTGTGCCTTCAGCAGGCATTGAGTATTTTCTATCAGCTCTTTTGCAAGTTGGTGGGATGGTGGCTGGTGTCTGCCACAAGACTTCTATCGGTGCATCATTTATTGGCAATGCTATCTTCATAGGGGAGGATGTCTCAAGTGTTTGCAGTAATTTCTGCTGTTAGTCGGGCTGTTAGTCCGGGGCATCTCATGGCTCTGAGGTACCTTTTTGAAGAGCTTATGGTATTGTTTGAAGTTGTCATCTGTGGCAGGAGGCAGTGGCATTATGGCCAAAGAATTGTGCCTGTGTCATGTTGTGTCTAGTTTTATACCTTCTTCCATTTTCTCTATCGTCCCTTCATGGATTTTGGATGTTTCGGGCATGGACGATGATGGTGGTGATCTTAATTCATCATGGGGCGGCATCGTGGAGTGGCTGTAGTGTGCTTGTACTCCAGCAATGGATCCCATGGTGGACATTGCACTGGGAATGGCATGGGCGAACACATTCATGGTTGGTCGAATCATTGTTGCATCTCTTGGTGGTATTGAAGCCTCTGTTGTTTGTGTTCTGATGGGGGAAGAGTGGTGCGATAGAAAGGCACCTTCCTCCTGGTCATTTTCATCATCACTTGAGTATAGTGATGGGTGAGAATGGATGTTCCAGTGCCATGTGTTCTGGGGAACCATTAGTACTGAAGAAGGGGGAGCATGGTGCTGAGTAAGATGTCCTCTACTTCCAACAGTACTCGTTGTGTTCTTCCTGCTTTGGAGCTATCAGTGCCAGTGAAGTTGACTTAGCCGGTGCTGCAGGTGATGACATTGTTTTCTGCCCTGTCTCAGCCGGTCTTGGTTGGTGCCGATGGTGCTATTGGTACTGGTGGTGGGAGCATGGTCACTGTAAAGATTTTGGTGCCATTTTTGCCAGAGTCAATGGTACTGTGGAGGATGAGTCAGACTTGTGTCACAACTCCTTTCCTTTCCGGTAGGGCCAGCAGAGTTCCCAGTGTAGAAGATGCCAGATGTGCCAGGTGCCCCAAAGGTGCTCACCTGGGACGTGATCAGCACAATGACTTAACCGGAGACCATTTCTTTCTAGGTGTATCTCTCTGTGGAAAGGTCAGGGTTTTTTTCTTCACCCTTAAAGAGCAGAGGTGGGCAAATTACAGCCCATGTGCTAGATATGGGTGTTGGCAAGATTGCAGCAGCCACTCCCCACTCCCAGCTCTACCCTTTCCTTCTTCAGGTAGCCCCAGAAGCACCTGGCCAGAGTGCGGTAGCCATTACACCTTCCTGGCTCCACTCTTTTCTCCTGCGAGCCCAGCAGTGTCCTGCAGGAGCTTAGCGGCCACACCTCCAGGGCTCAGTGACAGTGCAGTGCAGTGGCCACTCCCTCCAGGGGCCAGATCCTCTCTCCCTTCCTTATCACAGTACCAAAAAAAACGCTAAAAATAAAAAATAAAATACCAGTTTCAAAAAAGTGCAAAGAACAATGCAAAAAAAAAAAAAAAAAGTGGCCCATGCAAAAAATGAACAGTGGAAAAAACTACAAAAAAGTGGACAGTACAATTAACAGTGCAAAAAAAAGAAAAGCGGAAAATGCAAAAAGAGAAAAATGGACAGTGAGTAGGGTTTATGTTTATCTATTTATGTTTATCCATTTTTATTTATATATGCCTACAATAGCTGTAATAGAGTGGGAGAGAGACAGGGGAAAAGGCAGGGCTTGAAGGGGGAGCAACCACACTTCTTAGTCCCACTTCTTTCCCACCACATGGGTAAAGCAGAAGCCACTCCCTCTCCAAGCCCCACCCCTCTCCCACCTCATGTGGCTGCCTTATAGCAAACATGGTCCTCAGGCCAAAAGTTTGCCCACCCTTGTTGTAGAGTAATGAGCCTGGTCCTTGTCTGATTTCCCAGTGGAATCTTCTGTGGTTGGAGTTTGTTGTCTCGGATTGGAGCCCGGTTTGAAGGATTTTTCTGTCAGGATCAGCTTGAGGTGCAGGTCTCTATCTCACCTACCTCTGGCTATTAAGCTTGTGCAATAGGTGCACTTCTGTGTACGTGCCCGCCTCTGAGGCACCTGACACAGAGAAAGTGGTGATCTGAGAGGGGTATAACATTTCTACAAGAGTCACATTTATTAAAAGCTGGGAACCAGGAGTTATTGGGTAGTTTCCCACTCAAGTAAGAGAAACTACTTAGGAGGAGAAAAAAAAACATTTTTGTTAACTAAACTAACTGAGTTACTCTAAAACTAATTTATTTAGACTAATCTATTATTATTCTAATGCTACCTATAATTATTTTAAACTATTTTTCTTGGTCTCTGAGTGACAGCTATGGATCTCCATTTCAGATCTGGGACAGTCAATAAGGAACTGAGGGGGTGGGTGGGATGGGGTGGACACTCACGTATACAATAGACGAGATGCCAACAACCCTACAAGACAACCCTACTATGCATGCATGACCCGGATGGACACTGCTGTTGAAACTCTTTGATTGATGGCACTGGGCTGCACAGACACCTTAAGTGGAGCATAAACACGGACATCACTCAAAGAATCAGCAGTTATGCTCCTCTGCTGGGGACACTGGCAGAGACTCTGACTCGGAAACAGAATGTTACACTCTGGGAGAACCGACTCTCCTGCCAGATAGAATTCCTTCCTAATCCCAGCTCTAGGGCACACAGCCCTGACTGAAAGAGCCTGCACAGGGAAAGCAAGCAGTGCCATGCTCAAGGGCTGGAGTCAGAAGGGGCCCATGTCTAGGGGCAGATCTACATCTTGATGGGATTTCGGTGGCAGTCAAAGGGAGATACACAAATTACTTAAAATACCTCATGTATCTCCCTTCAACTGCCTACAGCCTATTTACCGTGGTTTCTTCAGTGTGCTGAGTTGAGGGGGAAATGCCCTCCCTTCAACTCAGCACTACTCCAGTTGCCGGGGATGTCTTCAGTGACTGCCTTCCTGATCAGCTGAGTGTGTCTTCACAGACCCGATCAGTCAATAGGAAAAATCAATCTGGTGGTGGCAAATTTGCCATCACCAGTGAAGACTAGACATAGCAGGGTGCCTCTCCGCTACCTTCCTGACCCTGACCCTGCAGTGATGTCTTGTTTACTTCTAGAGCTGGATCCCAGCAGCCAAGATTGCCTGGCTGGTGCAGGGAGCAGAAGATTTCCTCAACTGCCATATGCTTAGTACCCTCCACCCCCTGTGGTACTGGGCACCTCACTCCCAGCCCCTGTGGATTTAGGGTACTCCTCCCCCATAGGGGTTCTAAGAAAATAGTCCTGTATTTTTGAAATACAATATTGGTAACCACAATCTTGCCCCAACATGCCATCTACACTAGCCAAGGGTTCCTCCACGTAGAAGAATCCTCAGCAGTCCACTTAGGGCAGCTTTATGAATTCTGTGTTTTTGAAGCAATGAAAATGGGCTATATTGCAAGCTAGCATTTAGTGTACAATTATTATGTCTTTCCCTTTAGTGTTTTGTTTTGTCAGTGGGATCTGTGTAAGATGGAAGGCCTTTGCATTCTTTTTCTTATTCTATGTTTTGACTTACGAAAAACAATATTTTATTCTCTGGTGACAGTCACAATGGAAACATACAGTACAGTATAACAATTATAATTAATAATTTCCACCTGCCAGACAAAGAGACAGGGTGAGAGAAAGGGAAGCCAAATGGTTCCATGTGCTGCGTTTTTAAATGATAACATTTCTTTTATTAGTATATCCTATGAAATTTCACTTTGATATTACTGACAATACAAACAGAAATGGAAAATGCAAACATAGTCTACATAACTCATGTACTGAGCCTTGTAATTCCTTACAAAATATAGTTGAAGTTACACAAGATAAATTTGAAAAATAATTGCAGTTAGCTGGAGCTGAAAGGAGATTTTTTTTGTTGATCACACTGTAAAACAAACAATTTTGGTTCCTAAGAGTGCATGACTCAATGGACTTTTATGTTTTACAGGAAGAAAATGTATCTACCAGTATATATGGGATAATAGACAATCTTCTGTTATAAGGATTTAATCAATGGTATTTACCAGGGAAAAATGTTAACTTGAAGTGCCTGATTTCACACGTCACCGCATATTTAATTGGAACTACACCAGATTATCGTACCATGTAGAAGGGTGTTGTCCCTATTAATTATGGGAGCTTGACGGGGGCACTGTAATGCAACATTATAGATATATAAACTCATATTATAATTTTTTTTTTTACACCAAAGTGGCCCTGAATTTTAGAAGAGCTGAGCACTTATGATTAACATTGACTTCAAGAGCTGTGTGCATTTTAGCACATCAGAAAATCAGGCACCTAAATTTGAAACATTTAATCAAAGAACAACAGTCACCACCATAAGGACAGCATTTGTCAACTCTGGTATTTGAGTTAATATTGGTTTCCCCAAACAATTAGAAAATAACTGGTGACTTTGTTGTATCTTCTGATTTGCAGATATGTCTGTTTAGAGCAGGTCAAAAGAGGCAGGTGCACCCCAGGATGTCCTCTACCAGACTGATACAACAATGCTGAGGGTGCCCAATACCTGGGGACAGGTGTGTTTACATAATGGCTGGTGTGGAGCTGGCAAGAGAGCTTCTTCTCCCTCTCCCTGCTCCTCTGCACATCCCAGCTTGGCGGGGTGGGACTGCCAGTCAAGCACACAGAATTAACTCTGACCTTTTAGAGGGGATGAGAGAATGTGCAAGATGGAGGACCAGGCCAGGAAATTTGGAAAAGAAAGAAAGAAACAAAACAAAACAAAACAAAAAAGAAGAAGAAAGAATCCTGAGCAAGGGGAGAGAGAGAGAGAGAGAGAGAGCTGCTTGGAGGAGTGGAAGCTGCTTGTTAAAGGGGGCTTTTGACAACCTTGAGGTGACAGGGCCATCGAACGGACACACCAGTTTGAGCTCATCACACACCAGCAGCAGACCAGAGCACATGGAAAGACTGGATTGATCCAAAGGGTGCAGGGAACTGCATAGATGTAGGGCAGAGAGTCTGTGTGTTCCTGGTCTGGCAAGGGGAGCGGAAGAGCTGTTTCATTATATGCTATCCCAGGAGTGAGGGAGTTTGTATAACCCCTGTTAGAGATCCTACGGGGGCTCAGCTCCTGGCTTTGCCTGGGTTAGACACAAGTGTTGTTCTATTATTAACTCTGGTGCCCATTAGGAAGAAGAGTTGGTGTTTGTGCTGAAGCATGTGGCTGGGATCTGAGACCCCTTCCCCAATCACAAGTCCCTTCACCTGACAGTTGTCTTTTGATCGCTCTTTGGGGAAGGTTTATTTGTTGCTGTTTTTATAACTAATAAATACTAATTTAAGAGGGCAGGATAGCAGACACTCTCAAAGCCTGTACCTAGACTACCACAGAGGAATTCAACCCCTCAAACATACATTTTTATTTTCCCTCTAAGAGTCAAACACCATTTTCCCTTGTTATGATCAGCTCTTAGCATTTGACAAATATATTGCAAAGGGACACGTTCTCTATTTGTAGTGCAGTACATAAATTCTATTCAAGAAACTGAGTGTCTTGCAGACCATGCTTGAAAGGGAGAATGAAAACTATTGCCTGTTAATCACTGGTCAGAGTGGTTGTCCAAATAAACACGCTTTAAGGGTGAAAGTCACTTCTGTGCAGAGGAGCAGCATAAAGTCTATGTACCAGTGAAATCTCACTTATGTCATCAAAATGACACTCTGCTCTGGGGTGAATTTCACTTTGAAAGTGTAAAAGAAGAATTGGTTGTTCCTAAAATGCAATAGACACAGATCAGATTTACTTATCTAAAAAAAAAAAAAATGGATTAAGGATAAGTCAAACCAATGTGAAAATTAAACTTTGAAACCTTCATAGGGACGTTGAGGTATTTTTCTAGCTGCAGAAAAGATACTGTAGAGACTGCTACCCGGAAGTCAAAAAGTTCACACCAGATTCCAAATATTAGGCACACACCTCCACCCCCAATACTAAAATAAAATAATAATAATAATAATAATAATAATAAAGAAGAGTGTGTTAGAACAAGAGAAACATTTTATGCCTGTTAAAAAGGGTAATGATCCAATCTTCTTACCTCTGTATTACTACTTTAAATCCTTCTGTTCATTTTTCCTTTTTATTTTCTTTAAAGGCCTTTTTAAAATATTTAGAAAACTTCTGATGTAACACAATGGTCCAGTTTCAGGTGTGACATCACATCAAAAACTACCAGTTCAGAAAACTTGGAGGCCTAAGTACATAGTGCCAGGAAGAACTGATTTTCAAATATTTTGTTTTAAACTGTAATTGCTCAAGTTATGGATCCAAGTGGTCTGGAGAAGTCCATGTCTGTCTGACTGCTATGGCTAGAAGGAACATGACCTATTTTTTAGCCACATCTTCAGCACATGCTCGAATACTGTGGGCAAGAACAGGTGGGGTGCAGGGGGCACTGCTATGAGCAAGCTGCACTGGAACAGGAAGACAACAGAGTCTTGTGGCACTTTTAAAGACTAACAGATTTATTAATCGCATGAGCTTTCGTGGGAGAAAATCCCACTTCGTCAGACGCTTTGAAGATAGGAAAGTTACGGAGTGGGAGGAAATAAAATGCAGGGGAGTGTATGACATAGCATCAGGTCAGGCTGTAACAGCAAATCAAAATAGGTGTTAGGATTCAAAACACTGAGGAACAGCACATAGAGGAGGGGGAGGTCAATTCACTTGATGTAATGCGAGAAAAATCCATAGTCCCTGTTTAACCCCAAGTCGCAGTCTCAGGCTCAAGGAGTATTTCGCCACCACCAATGTAGAACACAATGACCTACAGATACCTTCCTCCCAACATTGCAAGAAAAAGTATTCAACATGGACTCCTGACGGTCGGAACAACAGACTGGACTCCTATATAAATTGTTTCCGCCACCAGGCAAAGGCTGAAATTGTGGACAAACAACATCACCTACACCATAACCTCAGCCATGCAGAGCGTAATGCCCTCCAGAGACTCAGAAACAACTCCGACATTATTATTAAGGAGGCTGACAAGGGAGGTGCCGTCGTCATCATGAATAAATCGGATTACGATCAGGAGGCTTATAAACAGCTGTCCAATGGAATGTTCTACAAACCACTCCTCTCTGACCCCACTGAGGAATACCAGAAGGAACTACAACACCTACTCAAGAAACTCCCCAAAGCAGCACAAGAACAAATCAAGACAGAGACACCGCCAGAACCCCGTCCAGGGATATTCTATCTGCTACCAAAAATACATAAAAGAGGAAACCCCGGACACCCCATTATCTCAGGCATTGGCACGCTTACAGAAGGATTATCTGACTATGTGGACTCTCTCCTAAGACCCTATGCTATCAACACACCTAGCTATCTGAGAGACACTACAGATTTCCTGAGAAAAATCCAATCCATTGATGGTCTTCCAGAAAATACCATCCTAGCCACTATGGATGTAGAGGCTCTTTACACTAACATTCCCCACAAGGATGGATTACAAGCTATTAGAAGAACCATCCAGGATGATGACACAGCTAGACTTGTGGCTGACCTCTGTGACCTTGTACTCACCCACAACCATTTCAGATTTGAAGATGATCTATACCTTCAAGTCAGTGGCACTGCTATGGGTACCCACATGGCCCCACAATATGCCAACATCTTTATGGCCGATTTAGAACAACGTTTCCTCACGTCTCATCCCAAAGCACCCCTACTTTACCTACGCTATATTGATGACATCTTCATCATCTGGACCCATGGTAAAGATGCCCTTCAAGATTTCCATAGAGATTTCAACAATTTCCACAACACAATCAAACTTAGCCTGGAACACTCCACACAAGAGATCCACTTTCTGGACACTACAGTGCAAATTAGCGATGGGCACATAAAGACCTCCCTATACCACAAACCTACTGATCGGTATAATTACCTACATCCCTCGAGCTTCCATCCTCGACACACCACACGATCCATTGTGTACAGTCAAGCCCTAAGATATAACCGCATTTGCTCTGACCCTTTAGACAGAGACAGACACCTTCAGGATCTCTACCAGGCATTCTTAAAACTACAGTACAAACCCGCAGAAGTGAAGAAACAAATTGACAGAGCCAGACGGGTACCCAGAAGTCAACTACTGCAGGAGAAGCCCATGAAAAACAACAACAGAACGCCACTGGTCACCACCTACAACCCCCAAGCCAGACCTCTTCAACACATCATCAAAAATCTACAGCCTATTTTACAAGATGATCCCTCACTCTCTCAAGCCTTGGGAGGCAGACCTCTCCTTGCTTTCAGACAGCCCCCTAATCTTAAAAGGATACTTACCAGCAACTACAGATCACAGAGCAGAAACACTAAAGCAGGAACACAGCCCTGCAGCAGACCACGCTGCCAACTTTGCCCTCATATCTACACTGATGACACCATCACAGGGCCTAATCATGCCACCTACTCCATCAAGGGTTCGTTCACCTGCTCATCCACCAATGTGATTTATGCCATCATGTGCCGGAAATGCCCCTCTGCCTTATATATTGGGCAGACAGGACAGTCTCTGCGCCAAAGAATCAATGGACACAAATCTGACATCAGAAATTGCAACACTGCAAAACCTGTAGGGGAACACTTCAATCTCCCTGCTCACTCCCTCAATGACTTGTTAATAGCTGTGTTGAAACAGATGAATAACAATTCACAGCTTCAAAGAGAGTCTGCAGAACTCGAACTTATATGCAAATTTGACTCAGTTGTCTTGGGGTTAAACAGGGACTATGGATTTTTCTTGCATTACATCAAGTGAATTGACCTCCCCCTCCTCTATGTGCTGTTCCCCAGTGTTTTGAATCCTAACACCTATTTTGATTTGCTGTTACAGCCTGACCTGACGCTATGTCATACACTCCCCTGCATTTTATTTCCTCCCACTCTGTAACTTTCCTATCTTCAAAGCGTCTGACGAAGTGGGATTTTCTCCCACGAAAGCTCATGCGATTAATAAATCTGTTAGTCTTTAAAAGTGCCACAAGACTCTGTTGTCTTTCTACAATAGACTAACACGGCTACCCCTTTGGAATGGAACAGGAAGTGTGTGCAGGTTGTTTTTTTTTTTATTTTTTTAGTGTGGGCAAGTTAAATATTTTGTATTATAGTAGAATTTACACTACATTGAATTGCAACATCAGGTCTGTGTGAGCCTGATTTATAAAGAGCAATATAAGCACTTTGGAGGAAACATTTTGTTTTCAGAATGTATAAATACATAAGATGACCATTTAAGTCTCCCTTTTTCATAAAAAAAAGTGTCCCTATTCACTTTCAAGGAAACTTTTAGTGAGGGATAGTTTCATAGAATCAATTAATAGTTTCTATGATACGAGCCTGGTTGGGTATGTGCCCGTAATCTATATTTTTTCCAGTACTGACATATCTAAAATCTCTACAGATTTCCTTAGCTTCCAATAGCTTTTTGATACATTTATTAGTATAACAGAATTTGTGATGAGAAAAATAGATCAAATTAAAAAGTCATTAATGCTTAAGTTTTGCACAGGAGCATCCTTTGTGTGATGCAGGTATCAGCTAAGTTTATGTCTATACTCACACTACTACAGCGTAACAGCTGCAGCTGTACCCGTATAGTACTTTAAGGCAGACGCTTACTACAGCAACAGGAAGTTTCTCCCATTTTTCCCATTGCTATCACTAATCCACCTCCCTGAGATGCAAGAGCTAGATTGATGGAATAATTCTTTCATCGATGTAGCATTGTCTAGTCTGAGGATTTGGTCGGCATAGCACTCTCTTTCTCTCTGGTGTGTAGATTTTTCATACCCCAGAGAAAAGTAGCTATGTAAGTTTCCAGCGTAGGCCAGCTTTAAGGATTTTTAAAGTAAAAATATGCAGTGACTTAAAGCTGTGAGAGACTTATTAATAGACAAAAGAAAAAGAAAGTCCACACGCTGAGTGCATGCTTGATAGCCTGGCCAATTTAGTGTGAAGTGCCACTTTTAGTAGGCATGCCACAGAGCCATTGGTTTGAAAGGTTAATGATTGCAGCAATCACAATTTCAATTTACAACAAATGGGATGACAGGAAGCCAAATAGAAAATGGAAGTGTCCCACTGTGATGGTAGCTGAGCAACAATTCAACTAGAAGGCTCAAGGTAGATTGTGATGCCAGAATGCTAGGGAAAATCTTTGGAGCCTGGAGAGGCCTGAGACTTCCATTAAGCTCACTTTTCAATGATAGTATAAAAGCTGTAAAATTTCTAAAATTACTGAAGAGAGGCCCAAGTCCTCCCCAAATGCTTATTCTTCTAACCTCTGTTATCCCACTTGAGGGATCATCTCCTACTACCTCACATTTACTTTCATCTTTCTTCTGTCATCCTTTAAACCTTGCATTAGTGGCCGTGGCTACCACCCAAACAACCAAGCTAAATGAGTGCTTCTTGTCCCTTTTCTACAATCATCCTCTATTTATCTCTCCCTAACATTGCAGAAGTGCTGTTCTACCAGAGTAACCCTCTCAAAAGCAATGCAAGCAGCCATATAAACTCAGACTCATTCCTTGACTTTCTGCTATTCTAGGATGGGTGTTGTGATGTGAGAACGTCAGCTCGGATGATCATCCTACGGCTGAATGTAATTTGGCTGCACAAGGAAATCCAATTGATTAAAATGTCTTTGAAGGCTTACTTAGTTTTTAATTAAACAACGACCACAACATAATTACCCCAAACATCCATGCATGTTACAGAAACACTTGATTTAGATAACATCTTTCCCATCTACATTTGATCAGAACTATGGAAGTAGCTTGCAGGCATATATTGCATTCACTGGACACAATTATACAGGATTTCACTTTTTATTTCTATCATGATTGGAACTCAATGACTTATTCCCTCCTGCATCATTTGGATAAACAAACATACACTTTAATATTCTTCATGTTAAAGGAAAATAAGAAATATCTAGTCTTGCTAGGTGTTATTCTCACTAGGGTACATTTTCACTGTTATGCTGTAAAGGTTTCATCTTTGGAGTGTTATTCATAAAAAGACATTTGAAATTATTGTGTTCATGCATAACTGTCTTATGATAAAGGCTGGTCCTGAATGCTGAAGAGGAGAAAGAAAGTGATACCTATTACAATTTCCCCTATGAGTATTTAGAGGGTTCCTACAGAAAATCAAGCTGTAACTATTGCAACGATAGGAATTCATGGTCTCTGCAAATACTTTATCAGGTAGAAGAATCTTGTAACACAGAACTGGTAAGTAAATTGACTTACTTCCCTCCCACAAGCAACATATATTCAGTTAAATGGAAGAAAGCACTGTTTTATACTAGAATAAGAGTATACATAACAGACAAAGTGTGGGGGAAATGGAAAGAAGTAGAGTGATGGTTTGCAAATGTCACTTTTCTATGTGTAGATGTGTCTGTGTGGTTTTGTTAGGAGAGGATTTGCTATAGAGAAAGAAAAAGGAAGGTAGTGGGAACACTGAAGGAAGTTAGGTAAGGGGGTGGGGTAGGGGAAAAGAGGGAGGCAAGGTAGGAAGGGAGCATGAAGAGCAGGTGGTGAGAGACAAAGACTGTGAGGGAAGTGTTTGGAGCAAACAGCCTATCAGCATAGGGGCAAGAACACCCAGAGTCAAATCCGTAGAAAACATTCTGATGAAATCATCAGTGTACGGTACCTGCTAAGGCTGCTTGAACTCCATTTGATAAAAATTTGCAAAGATGATAGAACAGGTCGACTAATATTCATGGCTCAGTACATACTGGATCAGGGGTGTCCAACCTTTTTGGGTGAGGGGCCACATTGCAATTCTTTCCTCACTGAGGGGGCCAGTGAGCAAGTTTTGGACAGATAAGGCATAGAAATGACTTGTATTAATAAGATTTAAATAGTCTGGGGGCAAAAAGAGGTGAGGGCAGGGGAGCAAGAAAGAAGAGGGCAGCAGTGGCAGGGGACAGCATGGGGAGCAAGGCAGCGGTGACAAAAAGGGGAAGTGTGGGATGGTTGGGAAGAGTGATCGGGTGTGGCATGGCAGGGGAGAATGTGGGGAGCAGGGCAAGGGTGGCAAGAGAGAGGAGGGGAGGAGGGGGGTAACTGGCAGAGGAGGATGGTGTGGCAGTGCAGTGTGTAATTATCTTGAGGGTTCATTAAAGACCACACCATTGAATGAGTGAGGAATAGAACTTTAATAACACAGACAGGAGTGATTCCCAGGTGTGCAGCTGGGATCAGCCATGTTAGATCACCTGTAGGGCACGTCTCCCAATTCACACAACACTGACCCATGCTAGGGAATATCTCTAAAATCACAACCTTCTACAAGCATCTCTCTACACAGGGGTCTGCAACCTGTGGCTCTTGAGTTGCATATGGCTCTTCAGCTGCCCCCTTGCAGCTGCAGGCTCTGGCCACACACCACCACTGGGGGACCCTGCGGGAAGCCCACGCTTGGCTCCTGCTTCCTCCCCCATCACCAGGAACCCTGTGGGAGGCTCTCTCTTGTCTCTGAGGCCCTGCTGCCCCTGGGGGACCCTGTGGGGGACCTGCTTCCAGGCTCTCCCCACCCGCCACCAGGAGGCTACACCCATTGCGGCTCTCAAAACACTTAGTTATCGAAGAAATTTTTTTAAATGGCTGTTCTTATCCTTTGGGTTGCTGAGCCCTGCTCGACATCTTCCATCCTAAGGAAAACAAGTTAAAAAGCTATCTAATAATGCATCTGAACTACCTAGATAAAGCACTTCACTCTCAAGTGAGTCCTTTCCACTCACTTTCCTCACACATCCTAGCAGGTCTCTATGGCTATGTCTACACTTGGCCAAATAAGTCAACTTAGCATGTCTACACTCAAAAATTAAGTCAACTTAAAGGGGACCCTGCCAAATCAACTTAGAGCGTCCACACTGGATGCCTAAGTTGACTTCTAGGGGCGAGGTGGACCTGGGACTGGTCCACGGTGGCGGGGTGGGGCACTCCTTGCCAAGTGCCAGGGTGCTCAGCATTTGCCCCATTGTACCTGGGTACAATGGGGGCTGAGCAGAACAGGGACACTGGCAAGGCATAGCAGCAGGGTGGGCAGGGCTGTGTCCTGCCCTGTGGGGGGGGGCATGCCAGGCTCTGCCTGTACCAGCCACCCTGGCAGGGAGGGCAGTGGGGGAGCCCTGGAGCCCTTTAAGCCAGGAAAGTTGATTTAGGGCTAATCTGTGTCCATACTGACTAAGTCAACTTAATAAAGTTGACTTAGCCAGTAAAGTCAACTTTATACTAGATTTTATAAAGTCGACTTTAATTTTCCTTAAATCGACTTAAGCTGCTGCTTTAATTTTCCTTAAGTCGATTTAAGGAAAATGTAGTGTAGACACAGATTAAATTAAGTTGATTTAAGCAAGCTTAAGTCGACTTAATTTGTAAGTGTAGACGCACCATATGAGTCTTTCTTGACGTTTGATTACTTGATTAGATCTTCTCAGTACTGGTCCTTCATTCAAGTCTGAATTTTCTTCTTCTTCCCTGACAGTTTCTTCATCATGCGTTGAGAATATTGGATCAGTCAGGGGAGATATGCCGGAATCTATCTCAACTTGCAGAGTGTTGGAACTCTCTGGGATACGTCGTAGATCCTGTCAATTATGTCGAAATGTGTCCCCTTGGTCTGTCTGGACCACATAAGACTGTGGATGCAGTTGTTTTTTAATGATATCTCTTTGGCCCCAAGTATTAGAGGTGTGATTCCTGAGGCATACTCTGTCACCTGGGTTAAGGGATGAAAGATCACGAGCCCTTCTGTCAAAATAATATTTCTGCTTCCACTTCTGATTTTCTTTCATCTTCCGAATGGTAGCATTGTTCTGAGATCACAGCAAGTTACCAGTAATAGGTAAATTAGACCTGATCCTTCTTCCCATTAACAGCTGAGCTGGAGAAAAGCCATTCTTCAGGGGTGTACTTCAGTAGACCAGCAGTCCTTTATACAGATCACCCCCACTGTCAAAAGTCTTTTTCATCATGTTCTTTACCGTCTATATAGACCTTTCCACCAGTCCATCTGATTGGGGGTAATTTGGACTGGATGTTTCATGATGAAAATCCCAATCTGAGGCAAATTGCTCAAATGCTGCATTTGAAAATTGTGGTCCATTGTCGCTGGGGATTTCATCAGGAATTCCATGTCTGGAAAAAACTCCTTTCATGCCAGTGATCAGTGAACTACTATTAGTACTGTGCAGTGTGCAACTAATTGGTGACTATTAAGTAATCCTTAGAACGCCAGGTAAATAAATCCACACCTACCTTCTCATAAGGCCTTTGTAGAACAGGGTGGGTTCTCAGTATCTGCCTGTTGGCATGGTTTGTATTTCAAGCATGAAAAGCAGTTTTTTACCACATTGGTGAATTCAGCTCTTTTACTTGTGTTTTTACCATTTCAGTGACCCTACATATTTGTAGAGCTTCATTCAGAGAGATCTCCCCAGCTCTGAGTAATCTTTCTCTTAACACATTGCCTGTAATGACACAAGTGAGTCTGTCTTTGATCAGAGACTCTGCCAAGCCTCCAAAGTTACAGCATTTACTGAGTTTCCATAATTCAGGGACATACTGCTCTATGGTGTTAACTGGTTTTTGCATGCATATAAAAAAATCTATGCCTCTCAAAAGTCACGTTTTTGGCATGCAATATTCCTCAGATTTAGTCAGTATTATATTTAAATTAAATTATGTTTAAATCCAACGTTATTATAAACATTCAGTGCTTCCTCCCCAACAACATGTAAAAATATAGATGATTTCTGGTTTCATCTTTATTCTGCTCTCCAATGGCAGACAAATACAACAGAAATTTCTGCTTAAACTTTATCCAGTTTTCTGCAACAGTACCAGACATTTGGAGAGGGGAAGGAGCTTGTAACACATCCATTTTTAAAGCTTGCACTTACTTACTGAAGGCTTCCTTTGTTTTCAGAGATCCCCAGTGTTTGTCTGTCTTCAGTTGCAAACGCAGAAATTTTCCTCTAAATCTTTTTAGCTTCTAAACTCATTCACCATCTTCTGACACCATGTAATGATCTTGAGGGTTTATTAAAGATCACACCATTGAATGAGTGAGGAATAGAACTTTAATAACACAGACAGGGGTGATTCCCAGGTGTGCAGCTGGGAGCAGCCATGTTAGATCACCTGTAGGGCACGTCTCCCAATTCACACAACACTGACCCATACTAGGGAGTATCTCTAAAATCACAACCTTCTACAGGCATCTCTCTACACAGGGGTGCAGTTCCCCCCTCCACTCAGCACCTCACCTGTGGCTCATGGTGCTCTGCCCTCCCTCCCCCCAGCAGCTTACAGCTGGGCTTTAGCAGCACCTGGTCCCCTCCTTCCCCATAGCACTTTGCTGTGGCCAGCCCTTCCCTCCAACACATACACCCCGCAGCTCCCCCTCTCCCTAGCATGAAGCGGCACTCGGCTTCCCAGCCCCTCCCCTGCCCCCAGCACGGAGAAATGCCAGCTCTTCATCTGGACCCACCCCTAGCATGGAGTGGTGCCCAGCCCCCGAGCCTCTCTCTCCCCTGGCACGGAGAGCATCCAGCACCCCACCCACTCCCTGCACAAAGAAGTGCCCAGCCACCCACATCCCCCCACGCACACAAGGGTAGTGGGGCACATGGCCTGGACCTTCATGCCCTGCAGCTTCCCCTCCCCCTGGCACGGTTGTTGGAGCATCACCCAGCCCCTCCTTCCCCCTAAGCACGGAGGAGTACCAGGCCCCGAACTCCACCTTCCCCTGGCACAGAGCGGCGCCCAACTCCCACAACTCCCCAGGCGTGCAGGGACACCGGGTCACAGGCCCAGCACCTCCCCAGCATGGAGCAGACCCTGGCCCCTCCTGCCCAACAACTCCCCCTCCCCCTGGCACCTCATGCACCAAGCTCCCTGGCACATCCCCCCCTCCACTCCAGCAGGGAGCTTTCTTCTCCTCCACCTGTGGCTCCCGCCCTCCCACTCAGCACCTCCTGCAGGGTCTGGGTCCTATTCCCCCAACCCCTTGCACCCGGCTTCTGCTTCCTCCTCCTCTCCCCCACCCAGCCCCTCGCCTACACAGCTGCGTTTCACATTTCCCACCTTGCGCACCCCAGACATGTGCCTGGGCTGCCAGGGTGGGAGATTTAAAACAGCCCCAGCCTGGCCCCAGCTCAGCCAGCTTCCATGTGTGTGCAGCAGCTCCATGTGCCGGATAAGAGCCCTTGGTGGGCCGGATTCTGGCCCACAGGCCACACCTTGGACAAGTCAGTGCAAGATGCTCTTGACCCACACATGCTCTGAGGAAACTGGGGATCTTTTGCCCCAGCACTAAATTTTTCAGCTAGAATTTATTATTGCAATGAATAAAAACAAAACCCCAGATTCAACTGTGAACCTCGGAAAGAATCCCAGTTCTGAATTCTGTGGCTTGGGCTAGCAGTTGATGCTTCAGAAGATGTTACTTTCCTAACAGTCTGTAAACCTGAGATATGCACTGGAGCAGTTTTGAAGACAACTGTTAATTTTACCATTATCATGCTCATTAACTCCAGATATTCAAAACATGCATATCTTGGATTATCATGGACAATAAGGGAATGAACCATGTATTACCATGATCAAACATCATTGCTACAGCTTGGAATGTAAAAGGGGAAAGAAAGTAAAAAAGAATGGAATTCCCCATTTAGGTTATATTGATAGTCCTCATAACAATTCCTCATAATTCACACTTTATATATATATATATATATATATATATATATATATTTGGTTGTATGCTGAGGAAAATATTCAGATCCAAAAAGATTAAAAAAGCTAGAAATGTTTCTTTTAGAAACATTCAGGAACCCTCCACTTGCCTTGCTTAGTGCTGACGCTAAAAACTTTTCAAATTTTGCCTTAGATAGTTAGAGACTATTACCTCATGATTTCCTGAGGGAATGTGAAGAATACTGTGAAAAACAAGGGAATGTGAGGTAATGTGAGATAATACTGTGAAGAACAAGGAAATGTTCTCTAGTTATCTAAAGAAGATGCAAAGCTTTTAAGAGCAATAAGTGTTAATCACTATCATGCCAGTGTCAAATACCCACTAGTGTCAGGAATAATATTCAGTCAGGATGGCCTAAGAGTCTGACTTTATTTTATTTACATTTGGGTTTTTCAATGAAATATTTTGTTTAAAAAAAAATTCAGCTAGACTTCTTTCATTACACATTATCTGAAAACTAAGAAATCTGTAAGGCTTAGTATTTCTCCCAAGTGCCTGCCATTAAAAAGAATGTTTTTTTCTACTTTTTACCATTGTGCTATCGGTATGCTGTTCGTGGTACTACATCTAACTTCATGTATGATATCATTTTTATAGTAAATGCCAAGTGAAGGTCAAAAGAAAAAGTAAATAAAAAAGGTCATAAAAAGAAGGCTGCATATTATATTTGCATTCAGCTGAGCACAGGACTCAGCTCAGTGACTGCAAATTTCAGTGATGATTGGTGAGCAACTCCAGTTTATATTATTCAAGCTCATTCAAAATCAAGCATTTTGGCTCAGTGTTAATTGCATATAATGCCATATGAAAGCACTCACTGAGGTAGTGATATTGAATGGAAATAGAGTAAAACAAAAACCAAAATAAAAAAGCCCACCTCTTGACACTTTCAGACGACATCCCTCAAGGGTTTAGATGTCAGCCAGACTCAAACACAGCTTCATTCCACTATATGGGATAACTGCCTTCAGAGGAAAAGGTTACTTTCTCTGATTCAGTTTGTGCAAAATACTACCATCTTGATTTTATAATCACTTTGCACAGATTTAAATGATAAAATAAAGTGCCAGAAGATATTGGAGATGCAAGCGTCATGTCTTTGGTTAAAAATTACTCTAATTTGTGCATGTTAACATAGCTAGAACAGTTTATATAATCCAGCAAATGTAAAAGAAAATTGATTGAAATTCACAAAGGAAAACAAACAAAAATTGTACATCGGGGCTACAGACACTACTAAGCTTTACGTGTACGTGTAATTTCCTGGAAAAAAATTCCATTTACTCCTATTTACCATTTAGGAACAAAAATAAAAGTTTTCCCTTACATAGTGACTTATGAAAGAATCGCAAAACAATTCACATGAATTAATTAAGCAAGTCTCACGTTGCTCCTGTAGGTAAACCAATGCAAACCAATCACTCTGCAGATCAACGGCAGTTAGGAAAATAAAAATATGAATTCTATAGTCTAACCACACTTCATTCCTTTTCTCCATTTTTGTCTTTAAAACAGTCTGTCTATTAAACTTTGAGATGAATCCAAGCTGCACAGTTTAGATCCAAACCCATTTCAAACTTTCATACAGTTTGAAGATGTTCAGATTTAGATTTGTGATTTCCTCTATTATGGAGATAAAGATGATGATCCCATGTCTGAGCCAAATTTGGATCAGAATTTCCCCAAAATTCTGATGTTTTTTGATCCAGGTTTGGGTTTATCTCTCATTAAGCAAACTTTTGCATGTGGTGTTAGAACACATTTATCAGTACCTCACCACAAACAGAGGCTAGGCTATGTCTACACTTGTAAAGTTAAGTCGACTTAACAGAGTGGCTACACTTTAAATCGACTTAAGGTGGCCTTGTTAAATCAACTTAACAGTAGACATAGTCGTCCACACTGGCTTTAAGTTGACTTAATAAGGTTGATTTAAGGCTTAAGTCCACCTTCAGAGGTGGTTTTATTAAGTCGACTTAAGCTGTTATTGAGTCTACTTAAGGAAGCGCTTAAGTCGACTTAATAAAAGTCCAGTGTGGACACGGCTGTGTAGGTCGACTAAAGTGTCCTTAAGTCGACCTAAGTTGCCAATGTAGATGCACCCCTATAAATTGAATGTGTGATATCAAGGCCATCAGGCAGTCTTAGGCTATATCTACACTTGTAAAGTTAAGTCAACTCTGTTAAGTCGACTTAAGGTCCACCTCAAGTTGACTTAAAGTCGACCTTGTTAAGTTGACTTAACAGAGTAGCTACACTTTAAGTCGACTTAAGTCAGCCTTGTTAAGTCAACTTAACAGTAGACATAGCTGTCCACACTGGCTTTAAGTCGGCTTAAGCTGTTATTAAGTCAACTTAAGGAAGTGCTTAAGTTGACTTAATAAAAGCCCAGTGTGGACGCAGCTTTATGTAGGTTGACTTAAGTGTCCTTAAGTCGACCTAAGTTGCCAGTGTAGATGCACCCATAGAGTGGAAGAAGTAAGGTATGTAAGCCTCAGAATGCTGAGAGCCTTGTTCCCTAGTGACTAACCAGGGTTACTGGGTTACTACAGGGCACTCGGGGGCACCTGAGATCAATTAAAGACGTAGCCAGATGCCTGATAAAAGCCTCCCTGCTCCAGACAGGGCACAAGCTGAAGGTAGAGTAAGGGGAGTGCTGCGTCATGCTGAGGAGTAGTGTGGTTTGAGAGAGAAGCAGAGAGGAGCCTGGAGGAAGGTACCAGACCCCAGGGGAGACTTGCAAAGCAGGACTGAGATCCTTCCCAGGTACTGGAAAACAGGGGTACCAGAAGCTGAAAAGACAGAGGGGGAAAACTAGCCCAGGGGGAATTAGTACTGCTGTGTACACGGCAACTGCAGCAAACAGCTACTATTTGTAGGCCTCCTGTGCTGGGACCTGGAGGAGTGGGTGGGCCTGGGTACTTAGCCCCCTCCTGGCCTCATTGGGCCCCCACTGGAGGAACTACCATCATTGGGGTGATGAGATAACTATGGGGCACCCTACTCCCTAGAAGGAGACAAAAGTGCAGGACCCACTAAGTGGTGCTAACAGTTTACCACATGAACCATCATGCTTATGTATACCTCGATCATCTTTTCTTGTTTAGGGCACACACAGTATTTTTTGCTTTTGTTAAATTGACCAGAAACATAGAAACTTGCTACTTAAACCCATGAACAAGTTCATTTTCATTCTTTCGTATACCATTTCTGATTTTGTTGAGTTGTGCGCTATCTGAGTTGAAGATTCAGTCAGAAAGAAAGTGCTTACATTCTTGAATCCTCTATACAGGATCTGAAGTTCCTTTTTTGTGAATTTGCTCTGCGCTTCCAGTAGTTCAAGAGCCTCAGGCCGATGCCGCACAGTAGCCATTTCCATTTCATCTTCTACACTGTCTATAGAATTTAAAAAAAAACAGAAACAAGTTCAAGATGAATACATGTGATATGCTCACTGCATAAATAGAAAAATTAGACTCTTTAGGAAACAGGAATTTACAACGTTCAAGAAAGATGATATTGTGAGCTTCCTGGAGCAGGGAATGTGTCTGTTTCTGTGGCTGGACAGCACCTTATACCATGAGAACCTAAGCCTGATTAGCATGTCTGGAAACTACCATGTTATAAACATTAAATAATAATGCACAGCAAGAAAGAATCCTGCAAGGTTATTCATGACCTCCTCATATGTCTTTTTCATTCTTTAATCCTTATGATTTTATGTTAGCAAAAATAACTCAAGTTTCAAAGTAGCTTTGTCTCCAGGATCTAGCTACAGGACTCTTCTATCTGACCCACTGATTAGTTGACAAATGGAGGTTAGCAGTTTGGGGTTGGAGCATGTATGTTTTGGCATATTGTCCTAAAAACCAAGATGGCATTTGGGGAGTTCTGTAAGACAAGACTGGGGTTGTCGTCTTAACCACTGGACAGGCACCATGTACAAGATACCCTCTTGGGTAAGACTGTCTTTTCATAGTTGAGAAAATGAGGTGGAGGATTTGCCAATTTGAGTACATGTAGGCCTTCAATGCTTACAGCAGAGCGTGAGATTACAAGGAGTGAGCTGACAGATAACCATTTGATTGACTTGAGTTAAAGTTTTACAGTTAATAGCTTAATAAGGTTGCGGGCAAAGGCCTTTACCCCACAAATAGTGTGCTGAGAGTTGTATACTGCTTCATGCATATGATCCCAGCAATATAGTATACACCCCCTTTTTAAAAAAAAAAAATGTTTCACAATATTTTGAAATAGTCACAGCACAGAGTGCAACATCTGTAGTGCTCAAGGTACAAATTTATGAAATTCACTACCTTGTTCTAATGCAATAGTTGATCTCTCTATAGAGATGTAGTCTGAGCCAAAAAACAAACATACCATAACACTTCTTACCTCACACAAAGTACAAAATGCAGAGATTGCATCATTATTTCAGCAGGCCCAATCCCCACACAGTCTTATTGGGAAATTTTACTAAATCTATCTTTCCATGAATCCATGATATATTATTTAAATAACATTAAACTTTGGGAAACTCTCACATCCAGGCTATTTTTTGTTCTGACATTTGCTACAGTATTGACTTCCAGCTGCCAGGGTGAAATCTGGCTTCAGGAGGTTGATTTCAAACAAACAATAAAAATGAAACCCAAACAGCCCTTCACCTCCCCCCATAGTATATAAATACATACATATTAAGCAGTATAGTTGAGTTTATAATTGCTCTGTTTTGCCAAATCTGGAAAAAAAGATGTTGCTGCTGGCACTAGAACTGACGATATAAGTTTTAAAGAAGAATTTGAAAGGAGGAAAGGAAGAAAATATGCTTTAAAAATGTGAATAGCTTTGGAAATGTTCAGTGTCCAATAGAGGAAGGATGGCCCAATGGTTAAGGCACTAACCTAGGTCTTGGAAGAGAAAAGTTCAAATCTTTGCTTTATTGCAGAAGTTCCTATGTGACCTTAAGAAAGTCACTCAGTCTTTCTGTACCTTAGAAACCCATCTGCAAAATGTGAATACTTCAGAGAAGTATTATAAGGGTAAATGCACTGAACATTATGAGGTGTTCAGATGCTATGGCAGCCTTAGAGCTGGTAGACAACTGTAATATTGTAACAGCGTGCACAGACTTTAGTTCACATTTCACACAGCTGATCATTTCAGCTCTGCTCATGCCCATCTTTCTCCAGTATTCTGAAACATTTACATAGAAAAACTTGCATTTTTACTATAATTAGGGGAATGATAATTCTTCATATAAAAACCAGTATTATCATGGAAATAAGGGCATTCATTATTCATTGTTCAAATCTGTTGTACCTCTGCTTTAAAAGTTTCAGTCATCCAGTCATGATATAAAACAATATCATGTGATTTAGGTGACAATGTCCAAAGTCTTTAGCAACTACCTACAGGTAAAGAGTGAATTAACAGAATTTATAACCTTTCAAGACTGTTTCACAAATGCTCCCTTTACTAGATAAGGTATTTGCAAACAATTGTTTATCCAGCTCTAATGCCCAAGATTCCTCTTTTTTGCATCTGGTTTGTGCTGCCTGGCGTTTGGTGGTGTTTCCAAAACCGCTGCCGCAAAAAGATTGTAACATCAGACCAACTAATTTGAAGACTCGTGGGAGCTAAGACTTATGGCAAAGCTAGTTGAAAGGTAGGGTCCAAGCCTAAATCCAGCCAAAAGATACATGGCTACCAACATTAGAAATATGGAACTGAGGCACAGACGGCTTCAGGGATGTAATGATACAATTCAGTCTGAGCATCCTCTGTTCAGCTCATGATGAACTAGTGTATGGCGGAATCTATAGTAGCTCTGCAAACCGCATCTCCATATCAAACATGAGAATGATTGCCATTTGTTGCTCTATTTTAGGTGAATTAGTTGTTATGCTCAGATTCTTTGCAAGTTGTTGGGCATGGTTTGGATGCCAAAGCAAGATCCACAGTGTCTGAGGGCTACCTGCCGTACTAGCTACTGAATCTAGGATCTGGCTTATTGGATCTGTTCTCTTACAGCCACTGGGCTTGCACAGAAGTAAATGTAGGGTGATTGGGGCCGTTTATACTGTGTGACGCTAGGAGTACACAGATATGTGAGAGACCTTGGTGCTAATAAACCAAGAATAAAAATTACTGTGTTGACAGTTTTTTAGGCAGGGACTTGCATTCCAAAATATAATTTCAGTATTGTAGGATCCATTATGATCATGATGGTGACAATGGCTTTTTCTAGAAATTGTGATTTGATTCAAACAGGATGTCAGTGATGCAGAACAGTGCTCCTTTGCTTAGTGAAGACAATGAAAATTGTCTTATTTTATTCAAAGAATTAAATAATTGCTGCCGTGCTTTCATGTCCTCATAGCATTTCTTTCTAAGGATACAAAGTCATAACTGTGAGGTACTTTGTACAGCATGTTCTTTCTGGCTCCTTTTACTCTATTGGTTTCTTGAAGGAAACGTGTGCCATTCCTATAAGATCCCTTGTGGTTAGATGTGGCACTACAGTTATGCCCTAGCTCACTTTTCCTAGTTGGGTCACCGGTAAGTTCAGCAAGGTTATCATGTATTGAACAGCACACCTTCTCTGAGTGTCTCTTTATGAATGTAAAAGTTCAGCAGAAACACAAGGAAGACTTCCACTGAGGCTTGCCAACAGGCAGGCCAATTACATCTGAGCTTCGCAGTACTAGCTGCAGCTAGCAATCTTGCGTCTAGGCCCTTTACCTGCAAGGCACGCTGGACTTTGGTTCCTTCTCTGGAGCCAGGGCCTTCTTGCAAACTACAGTTCCTCTCCTAGAAGCATACCGTTCCCTGCAGGCTGGGCCTCCTGCAGCTATCTGAGATGTTCCTTTCTCTACGCGCTCCTCTCCCTAGGCACCTCCTATCTATAGGAACTGAACTCCAGCTGAGTGGTGGTAGCCTTTTATCAGGTTCAGGTACTCATTAGCAAGTTAGCTGCCTACCAGCCATGTAGGCAGTGAATTACTTACAGGGGGGCTGATAGACTGGGCCGTGACCCCTCTACCACTGTATAGTGGCTGGCAGACCAACCTGTCATACACCTGAAGACAACCAGATCATGATCCTGTTGAAGTCAACCTGACCAAGACGAAGTGGCCCACACTTACACTACAACTAGGGCTTGATCCTTAGACCATTACACATACCTCATCCTTAGTGATAGAATTGATTGCTTCCGCACACTTTTGTTTATGCTATAAAATCTCCTTTTATATTTTGTTTACGTTGTCTGGTGAGGGAGAACTCGTCCCCTTTATTTAGACTAAATACAAGAGATAGGTAAACCATCAAAGACTGGTGAACCTTCATGATCCCAACCACTTGTATAAATTTGGTAGTTAATCTATATTTATCTTTTATCTGAAAATCACAATGGAACATGATCTACAAGATGACTAAATCTTTGAGACTTATTGCTGTCTTAACTGGAATAAAAAAACTGCACTTAACTCTTATTCTTATTCTTATTCGTTATGTAGAGTTGGGATCCCATTTTGCTAGATGGTGTACAAGCACACAGAATGACACTCTCTCTGCACCAAAGAATCTATAATCTAGCTTCTATAGCACTTACCATAGAAGGATCTCAAAGCAGTGTACAAACCTAAATGAACTAAGATAACACTCTATAGGCAATAGTCCCAAGGACAAGACAAAAATATCCTTCAATAAGCTCCATGCAGGTGGCTTCCTACACCTGGGACCAGATTATAGCAGGACCAAGGCCTAATGATTTCCTCAAACTCAGATAGCAAGTGTGATGGAGCTAAGAAGAAAACACAAGAGTATTGACTCCCAAAGGCTTTACCTTAGACCATATCTTCCTATACTGAGAAGAATTTTTGTCATAATACTTTAATGCTTCTATTTTTTGCTGAATCTAAGAAGTGTACAGGCAAGGTACTTAAAAATAACAGCTCAAACCCCCTGAATTTCTGAAGTCTCAGTAAAAATATAGATTAAGTTTGGTTAAGTATTTTTTCGGAGTGATGCTTTAGGCCAGTCCTTACCTATGCAGTTTCCTCAACTCTCTTAAATGCTACTATTTTGTATGACTACAGACATGAACACAATTGTAAACATAAATGTTCATTTAATGAAAACTGAAAACTTCGGCCAGTTTAATAGGGATGTGGAAACAGTTCACTGTCGGCACAGTGTCTCTCTGGAAGGCAGCAGAGCCAACTTTAATTAGCCCTAGTCTATACTTGCTGCACTTTTCGGTGGCAGTTGATGGAAGATATGTAAAATACATTATGTATCTCCTGATGACTTCTTAAGTACCCCTTACACGCTGCACTAAGCTGACTGGAAATGGTATACAGTCAGTGTAGCGCTACTCCAGTTATGGGGTTGGAGTTATAGCTTTGGTTCCTAGTTCGATTGAGCGCGTCTTAACAGACCACTCAATCGAACACAGAAGAGCACTGACAGGGGTGAATCTGCCACCATCAGTATAGACATAGCCTGAGCATGACCCTCCCCTGAGAACGACTAAATCTGGCCCGCATAAATCAGTACAAACAAGTAAACTGAAATCATGACATATGCACTAACATATTTTATTCTAAGAATTTTTTACATCAGTTTTCTGCAGTATTTTTAAAATCAGTTGTTGTAGCACTATCTCATCAATCCACTCATGGGGTTAAGGTCCCAGAAGGCAAGAACTTCTGTTCTCTCCTGACTCTACAACTTTTCTTGAGTCTACACCAGTATTGTCTCTCAAGATGGATGTGCCTCATTTTCTGCCTAAATTCCTTTTCAGAATGTGGGGCATGCTCCTCAAGACATGACGTGTGGAACATGACAGACCCTGTGATTGGTAAATAAATACAGATTTTTTTTTAAATAAACAGTAATTATTTTACTAGTTGCAGTTATGAGTGAGAGATAAATGAAACAATATGAGATGTCAAAAATTAATTCTCAGTTTCCATCTTCATTGTAGCTTGCTTCTTTGTGCTGTGTTCTCCTGTCTGTATTCTCTATGTACACTGACTTTATATATTGAAGATGCCCCTGTCAAAACTTTTAACCCTCATTGTATGCAGAAAGATTTTTCATGCTAAGAACTGTTCTACTGAGACCACGTATATACAGATGCCATTATACCCAGTTAATACATTAACATGCTACCCTGTTTATGACAGTGATTATGCATGGTATGCTGAAGATTAAAATATTATGAATTAAAAATTAAAGGATTTTCCTCCCTGATACAATTCAAATCTTTTAATTTGCTTTTGAAAATTAAATTTCTTCATTCTGAGGAACTGGCTGAGTTGAGGTGACATTAGAGGTGGTTTTGGAACAAATTGCTGAATTAAACAGTAATAAGTCACCAGGACTAGATGATATCTACCAAAGAGTTCTGAAGGAACTCAACTATGAAATTGTAGAACTACTAACTGTTGTATAAAAAAAACCAAGGAGTGCTGTGGCACTTTTAAAAGTGCCACAGGACTCCTTGCTTGTTCTGTTGAACCAGACTAACGTGGCTATCCCTTTGTATCTGTTGTATGTTGTATGTAATCCAGTGGTTCCCAACCTTTTTGGCTTGATGACCACAAAGCTCATTATTACAACCCTGACGGCCCCACCCATCCATCAACCCAAAATGTATTGATGTATTTTTATACAATACAGAGTACACCATTAAGGACTCTAGATCTCGACATATTTAAAAGCAAACACTTATTTAGTGCAAAGCAAATTTTAAATTTCAAATAATTTAAAATTAAAAAACCTAAAACTTAAAACAGTTCTTTTAAAAAACTGTTTAAAAATTAAAACGTTAAATTCTTTAAAAAACCCTTTACACTGTTAAAAACAGTTCATTTGATGCTGGGAGGGCTGGGTGCAGGCACTGGACAGGAGGTATCTGCAGGCGATTAGGAGGGCGGGGAGCAGGCGCCAGACATGAGGCTGGTATCTGCAGCCTGGTTCCATGCTGGGATTGGGTGGAAAGCAGCCGCAGACTGGCTCCTGGCTACTGAATCTGCTCGGGGACCAAGTGGGAGGCTGGTGCCTGTAGCTCAGCTCCACGTCAGGACTGGGCAGGAGGCTGCTGTCCACAGCTCAGCTCCATACCAGGACTGGAGGCTGGTGTCTGCAGCCTGGCTCCCAGGCAGCGGGAGGGGAGCATGGGCATTTTAAAAAGCTCCGTAGGTCATTTGTGGTGTATGGGCAAGGGGTTGGGAACCACTGATATAACCTATCATTTAAATCAGCTTCTGAACCAGATGACCAGAAGATAGCCAATGTGATGCCAATTTTTGAAAAAGGCTCCAGAGGTGATCCTGGCAATTACAGACCAGTAAACCTAACTTCAGTACCAGGAAAACTGGTTGAAACTATACTAAAGAACAGAATTATCAGATACATAGATTAATATGATTTGTTGGGGAAGAGTCAAATGACTTTTGTAAAAAGAAATCATGCCTCTCCAATCTACTAAAATTCCTTGAGGGGGTCAATATGCAACTAGTGGATATAGTATACTTAAATTTTCAGAAACCATTTGATAAGGTTCCCCACCTAAGGCTCTTAAGCAAAATAAGCAGTCATGGGATAAGAGGGAAGACTCTCATATAGATCAGTAACTGGTTAAAAGACAGAAAATGAAGGACAGGAATAAATGATTGATTTTCATAATTGAGAGCAATAAATAGTTGTGTCCCTCAGGGGTCTGTATTGAGACCAGTAATGTTCAACATATTCATAAATGATCTGGAAAAAGGAGTAAGCAGTGAAGTGGCAAAATATGCAGATGATACTCAAGATACAAAGCTCTTCAGGATAGTTAAATCCAATGCTGACTGCAAAGAATTACAAAGGGATCTCACAAAGGATGACTGGGCAACAAAAGAGCAGATGAAATTCAATATTGACAACATACATTGGAAAACATAATCCCAAGTATACATATAGTAAATTAGTTGCTACCTCTCAAGAAAGATCTTGGAGTCATTGTGGATAGTCCTCTGAAAATATCTAATCAACGTGCAGCAGCAGCTAAAAAAAGCTAACAATCCTGTGAATCCTTAGGAAATATATAGTTAAGACAGAAAATATCATATTGTCTCTTTATAAATCCACGGTCTGCCCACATTTTGAATACAGTGCATAGATCTGGATGTGCCATCTCAAAAAAGATTATTTGAACTTGGAAAAGGTACAGAAAAGGGCAACTAAAATGAATAGTGGTATGGGAAAGCTCCCATACGAAAAGATATTAATAGGACTTGGACTTTTCAGCTTGGAAAAGAAATGTCGGGGGGTAAAGGGGGAGAATATGATAAAGATCTATAAAATCATGACTGGTGTGGAGAAAGTAAATAAATGTTATTGACTCCATCTAATAACACAAAAACAAGAGGCCACCTAAATGAAATTACTAGGCAGCAGGTTTGAAACAAGCAAAAAAAGCATTTCTTCACACAACACAGAGTCAACTTGTGAAACTCCATGCCAGAAGATGTTATGAAGGCCAAGACAATAAGAGAGTCCAAAGAAGAACTAGATAAGTTCATAGTGGATAGGTTCATCAATGGCTATAAGCCAGAAGAGGGAGGGATTGCTGTTTGCCAGGGGCTGGGAATAGCCGATGGGATGAATCATCTGTTTTATGAATTCCCTCCAAAGCACATGGAATTGGCCACTGTCAGAAGATAGGATATTGGGCTAGATGGATCATTGATCTGACCCAGTATGGCAATTCTTATGTTCTTACAATAGACGAACCAATTAGCTCCACTGTTCAGTATTCAGGAATTTGTAGGCACTTGCATTTCAAAACCTAATTTTCAAATCTTGATAAATGATATGTGAAAATTTGCTGGAAATTGTCATGCAAGGTCTTAGCCTAGATGATACATTATTTAAAAACATTAAATTTGTCTTACAGTGATTTGAAGCATAAAGATTGTGCACAGGAATTAATTCAGCAGATGGACTTCTAGGGCCTCATCTTGCTTAAATGGAAATCAATGTCACTTTTATTATTAACAGTCTGATCATCAAAGGTGCTGAGTAACCACTGACTTCAGTGGAAGTTAAGGGTGCTCAATGCATCCAAGGATCACATGACACATTCCACAGAAGCAGGGATTTTTTATTCTTCCGGTGGCTTAATAAAACATGACTGTATCAAAGAGCAGTTCCAGTCCGTGTTCTAAAGAGACTCCCACATTTTATAACTGGTCTCTTAGAAGCATGTGTCTGGGTTTCAGGAATGTGCATTTTTTGTTTCTCCAAGCCATTCCTTACTGTGTCAGCACCACTACACAAGAATCCCTATAAGGGAAAATGCAGCCATTCAAAACTAGAAAAGGAAGTTTGTTACTCAAGAGATAAAAATATCACCCTATATAGAATTTAGCCAAGATACTCATGCAAATACCCCTACTACCAAGGAATCTTTAGTGAATATGAGTGAGCAGGGTATGCCTCGATTTCACTTTTCATCTGGCAGATACAATTTTCAACCTGATTCCCCTTAGTCCCATTCTGGGGCATTTTACTCACAGGCTATAACAATACTTCTTGATGCAACCCTGTGTTTTTCTTAGAGGTTTGTGATGCCACTTATTACTTTTACTGTTTACAAAGTTCTATAAGAAATTCCACCTTGCAACCTATCATCAGTGTAGCTAACATAATTTCATTACAAATCTGATGATATGTAATAATTTTCTTAAAACTCCAGTTCTTGGAGTCGTGGGATTATGAAAGAACTTCAGCTTCCTTTTTCAAAAGAAGTAAATTTCTAATCCTCATGGTAGCAAAGGAAAGCTTGAAAACATGAACCCAAATAGACAGAGCTGGCACACAGCTGGCCTAGGAATGAAGAATGTAAAGGATTTGTGCATCCCCATCCCCAAGCTGAAAGACTGGACCTTAATATTGAACAAATATAATTTTGCATAAAAACATGCAGAATTTTAGTATGAAAATAAATCTTTCCCTACTATAGTCTGTATATGAATTGTATATTCACTAATTATTACAATGGAAGAAAAGAACCAGGCTTCGAAGGTCACCTTCATTCAAACTATTGAAATCTTCCAGTAACTACATGTCAGATTTAGTGTTTAGATTAAACTAACTAAGGAATCAACCTGAGAACAAGCAGAAAAATTACTAGTACTTTATATCCTGACAACTACTTGCATGTTTAAATGGGTCCGACCTTAGGCAGCTATAGAGTTCCTCTGGAAATGCATACTCTAGGTAGCCACTTGTGAACTGTTTGACAGCCTGAAAAGACTTCAGTGACTTTAATATAAGATAAATTAGCCCATTCAGTAAATAGTGAGGCAAGAGGGAAACACAGACATTGAAATGAACTTTTTCTGGGTTCATCTTTAACACTAAAAACTTCAATTGAGTTTCTATGATTCATCAAATTATGTTAGACAAATGTCTGATGATGCTGGCTCTATGGCTGTGTCTACACTGGTAAATTAAGTCGACTTAAGCTTGCTTGCAAGCTTAAGTCGACTTAATTTACCCTGCGTCTATACTACAGTTTCCTGAAGTCGACTTAAGCAGCTTGCTTAAGTCGACTTAAGGAAAATAAAGTCGACTTAATTAAAATTAAGTCGACTTTATAAAACCTGCTT
>ML685769.1:40256387-40347619 GCA_007922175.1 Pelusios castaneus | reverse complement strand
CCAAAGTCGACTTAAAATTTAAGTGTGGACACACTAAGTCGACTTAACTAAGTCGACTTAGTTAAAGGCGACTTAAATTCACAAGTGTAGACATAGCCTATATTAGTAGGAAATTTAGTCGAATACACTTGCCAAATTCTGTGATTCTGGATTCTTTTAAACGAATAACTTCTCAGTAAACAAGACCATAGTGAGGCTTCTTTATAAAGAAGCCATTACACTGATTGAAGCATTTGCGTTTCAGAAGTATTTTTTATTCGGTGTTACTCTTCATGTACAGTAGCTTGTTTGCATCTACTGGCTACAGAATCACACCAATTGGAGTCTGAAGTAAGTCTGCACTCAAAATGCTGCCGCGGTGCAGCTGCACTAGTAGATCTGAGCCAGGGTAGCACTTCAGTGAATAGGCTACATAACTCTCCTCCAGGAAAGCAATAGCTATGTCAACAGGAGGAAACCATCCCTAGGTTATACGCAGTCACTATAACTGTGTCGTTCAGGGATGTGAATTTTTCATACCCTAAGCAATGCGGATATACAGATGTAAGTTTATAGGGTGAACCTGACCTGAGGCAGAAAAGCTACTCTCTTAAATATGCAATGTCACTGTGTAAAAATATGTGTATTTTACATACAAAGGTATCATAATTTTAGTGGCATTAATGAAAAGTTAAAAACCATCTATATCAAATCTCTCCAGGGCATAAGGTCTTAAAGTATTTAATGGTGTTTTGTACAGAGAAGGTCAAGGTTCATATTATATGACCTAAGAAAAAGAAACTGGCAGATTTTAAACCTTAAAGTTTTAGATGAAGCATTCTTGCAGTTGTAATGCTCTTCTATTTTAAGTAGTTTTTTACTCTGGTTTCAGAAATTATTTGACAGATGAGCTATGTTGTGAAATTATTCAGTTCACCAAATGAAGAAAAAAGTAACAGCAATATAAAACACACAAACATACTCTTTTAACAGTGGCATTTAGAGAAATGTTTCCAAAATCTGGATACTAAGTTGTGCCTCCCAAATTACGTATGCATACATCTGTATACATAAAATCCAAATGTGTATAATGCTCTCCAGTAATTGCAATCACAAAAACTGTCTATTTTCTGTACATGATTACTCAGTTTGGCCCTGATTCAGCAAAGCAGTCAAGCATGTGTGTGACGCTGGCAGACCAGATGCCAGCTCATGTCAAGACCTTGGGTCTAATGAACGCTGACAAATGCATAGCTGGAAACAGGTCTGGCTCATCTCTGCTAGTATAATTAAAATAGAAATTAGAGTCCTAAGAATGTGTTTAGACTTTAAGGAATGCTTGTAGGATGCTGCATGTAATAATCCTACTTATAATATCTGTATCTCATGGTATAAAGCAATATTTAAATGTTTATTCTGTAACTATAAAATGTTTGCTAAGACTGTAAGTGAAAAATTACCAAGTATAACAAAAGAGGAGTCTTGTGGCACTCTAAAGACCAACAAATTTATTTTGCTACAAAACTCCTCTTTTATTTTGCTGAACTAGATTAACATGGCTACCCCTTTCATACTCCCAAGTATTAAATAGAAGTTCACATCAAGAGATGTTATCTCCAAGATCTATAGACATCAGAGAAGCCATTGTGGACAAAAGACTTTGTTGTTTGCTTTCTCCACAACCTTGAAGAGGGTATGTGCCCTAGGCCTTGTAAAAGTGAGGATTCCTAAGCATAAACCAGGAGTCCCCAGTTGTGTATCTTGGGTAACCTAAGAAAATATATAAAATGTGCTTAATATAGAAGTTCTCTTATCATTTGGAATTTAAGACGAACTCATTTGTGTGTGTGTGTGCGTGTGCGCGCGCGCACGTGCTAGCTGCTTTAACCTTGTAAATAACTCTCATTTATTTTTCCTAGTTAATTTGTTACACGAGTGGCTATCAGCATTGTCTTTCGTGTGTGATCAAAGGAACAAATTGACCTGATGTAAGTGACAGGTCACTTGGGACTGGAAGTAATCTGAATAGTTTGTGATCTTTGGTGTAACATAACCATGTAGCACAGAGTCAAGCTTGCCTGGATGTCAAGATAGTTCGGAATCCCTGTGACTCCATGTGAAGGCTGTATAGTGCCTGAGGAGTTTACCCTTGTTATGTGGTTGGTGAAATCTAAGCACAGAGCTCACAACCGGTTTGGGGTTTGTTTCCCTGCTTATCAGCAGTCTACCCTAAGGTGGTATTCTCCCTTGTAAGCCTCCCAGCCAGTGAGACAGCAGGGACAAAAACTATCCATTTTCTGTATATCATCACTCAATTTGGCCCCAATTCAGCAAAGCATTTAAGCATGTGCTTAAGTCCAACTTCATTCAGCAAAGCACAGAAGCACATGCAGAGTATTGCTAACCTTAAAAGGTCAAAAATCATGATTTAGACTCCCCCAAAAGTCTTTATTAAAAATTCTTATGAATATATTGTACTTTTGGGATGGAGGGTGGTGGGGGTGGGGAGAGATGCTAGTTTTTATATTTTGAATTCCCCTACCTATCCCCAATGTGTGACAATTCATGCTGCCCTCCCCCCCTGTAGTGGGTCAGGTGATTTTAGCCCCTGCTGCAGAAACAGTCACTCCCACATCTGCCCCAGTCTTCACCTGATCCCTTCAGTCCACCCATATCAATTTTACACCCCTGAATCAGTTCAACTCCTCCAGCCTCACTTCTGCTTCTCTCCCACACATAGGGATGCTGCAGTGGGATCTCTTCTCTTTCTTCTAGGCTGTGGGGGCTGCTCCTCAAGCTCTTCACCCCACTCTGTTCCTTCCCACACCAGGTGCTGCAGGGATGGGGAAGAAACAGAAGGAGGAAAAGGGCAGAGTGGAAGCACCTGTCGCACACAGGAGGAGAAGAGGAAGGAAGGGGAGCCACCCTGAGTTGGCCAAGCTTTTTCTGTGCCCTCCTCCTGGCTTTGAGTTGTTATAGGGAGGAAGGGAATTCTGTTTGTAGCAGCTCTGACTGTTTATTCTGTCCCAAGAAGCCAGCAAGTGGGCCAGACAGTCCATCTGAGGACTGAAGCTTCTTAGGTTATTGCAAGAATGCCTCCATCTCCATCTGAAAGCATGTCACTACTGTAAAATTGTGAGAATTAGCAAAGATGTTTACTCACTTTTAAGCCTCGATTTAAATTGCATTAAAGGTAATGAGAATTAAGCACATGGCTAAAATTAAGCACATGTTTAAATGTTTTGTTGAACAGGGATGGACTGCGAAATTAGGACCTTTGTCATACAAGTATCTATCCATTTTCCATGCAGTATTATCTGAGCTGAGCAAAGAAATTAAGATTTAGCATGCATAATTGTATGCTTGACTATATTTACAACCATCAAGTACTTGTTTTGAAAATATATCCCTTACGGTCACTTTAGAATTCACAATGTACAAAACGAATTATGTTTGGGTGAGGCTAACTTTCTTTCTAGTCCAGTACTCTGGCTGTCTGGCCAAACCAAATATAGTTGTTAAGTCAAAAAGGTGATAATAAATAGTGATGATGAATGTTGTCGGTTGAACTGAAACTAAAATTAGTACTGTATTAGTAAGTAGAATACAAAGAAAGATATTGAATACACGTTCCCTTTTTAATATGTGGTTCCCCAAAACAGTGACATTTATGTAAGCTTTATTTCAACTTGCTTCATTGGGTATACTACATCACTTATTAGCAAGCAAGTGCAAGTTTCATGTTAAACACTTTTTAAAAAGTTATTGTTTGTGCAGCAGTCTATTTATTGGGGAAGGCAGATTACTACTACTTGTATATATGTTAGGTTTCAACTGATAAACGTTGAAAAACAACCTGATACAAAACCCCTCCCCAAAACTGGTGTTTAGCCAATAAACCCCAGGAAAAAAAAAACCCACCAGAAATAGTTATTTGTATTTAAGTGCTTATCTCCATAAAACAGTAAATGTGAACTAGGGGTGCATGATTTCTAAAACACACTAACATACTGCTCATGAACTGGTTCATGCTGGAATACATTAAAGATTCTCTAGTGCACTTTAACATATTGCTGTTTGAAACAGTACTATGGTAAAGTGCACTATGGAACATTACTCATTATAATACATACAAAGAGAAAGCCGCCCCAGTTACCTAATTTTGGACATCTACATAAAACTCAAAAATTGCTAAAATTAAAACCAGAAAAATGAAATTAATAAACCCTGAAAAACAGAAGCTTTAAGCATGTGAGGCTTTACAGGCACACAGAAAGAAAGGTCTCTGTCCAAACAAAATGAAAAGACCAATTCTGCAAACTCTTAATCGTGACTAATACTAATGCACAGTGCTTTTTAGCTTTAGATCACTAAGCATTTTGTAAATGTGGGCAAGTACCAGCATCTCTTTCATGAAGATGAAGAAGGTGTCTGACGCACAGAGGATAAAAGTGTATGCTTGCAATTGGAGGTGTAGTTTCAGCATGTGTAGATATACCCAAGCTAACTTTGACATAGTTAACTCAAATACCAGTAGTGTGAAACAGCAGCACCATGGTTGAGCCATCTGAGTATCCAGGCTCTCTGCTGGGCTAGATGCAGCTAGTCTGTGCTCCAGGAGTGTCGATGCTATTGCTATCTGGACTAGCTCGATCAAAGCTACCTCAGCTAGGACTGTATATGCTACAATCCCATCTTGGGCTATGTCTACACTTACTAAAGTTAGTTCGAATCAGTTAATTCAAACTAACTAATTCAAACTAATTTTAGTTAGTTTGAATTAACTTAATTTGAACTAGAAAAATTTAGTTCAAACTAAGCAAGTGCCATTCATGGCACTTGCTTAGTTCGAATTAGCAAATTGCATTGAGTTCAATGGGCCGGTTAATTCGAACTAAGCAATTAGTTTGAACTAACATGGCCACATTGGTTAATTCGAACTAACTGGTTCGAATTAACCCTTAGTTCGAATAGCATATTTGAATTTATTAGTTCGAATTAAGGAAGCCCTTAATTCGAACTAATTAAAGCCTAATGTAGCCATGGCTTAAGTTAGTTCGAATTAAGATTCCTTAATTCGAACTAACTTGCCAGTGTAGACAGCCTTGGATTGCTGCACAGACACCCAAGAGACACAGAAGTGAATTGTCCAAGATCACACAGCAAGACAACAGCAGAGCCAAGAATAAAACCCAAGTCTCCTGATATTTAGCTTAGGGGTCTATCCACTGAACCACATCTCCTCTGTTGGACTAAAAGGGATGACTCAAGCAAGTAATGATCTTCAGAATCAGTCCACACTGAGACAAAGTGGCTTTTTCCCCAATTCATTTTATCCCAGGTGCTATACCAGGATGAGATATTTCTGCCCAGTATATATTGCTTTTCATCAAACTAAATTCAACTAATTGCCACTTTAAATTGTTCTTCACTGCTACCAATTTTTCCTCTTTCTATTAAATGTCCAACTATTTTCTCTTCTCTTTTTGTTTTGCTTTTTTTAAAAAAAACTAACTCTTTGTGTTTATTTATATATATTTTCATCGCTATTGTATTTCCTTTCCACCCGCCCCCTTCTTAGCATTTCTTTTATCCATACCTATTTTCTGTTCTATTTAGATTTTTATTTTTCTTCTTGACTGTGGTCTCTTTTCTGTTTCCTCCAATTTGTTTATAACCTTTCTACCCTCGCCAATTATACTATTTAAACTCCAGTTGAGTTCAACCCTTCCATAATGTTGGTCTTAACCTTTCCTTTCCATGGTGATCCATAGATTCCTTACCCAAGCCCCATACAACAGTCATAGCCTCTGATTCTGTGCTGCATTCCAGAAATGTGCACCATTTCTATGGCATAAAGGGACAAGAAACTATCTAGCATCCTGCAGATGGGAATTCCATGTATCAAAATGGTTCTGCTAAGTGGGACAGGACTGGTATAAGGGCCTTATAGTATTACCTCTCTCAGTGTAGGGGAAAACTGTGCGTGGAAGGAAGGCTAGAGGGACTTCCCTATGCTCCAGCTATTCTGGGTTACCAGTCTGGGCTGCATGTTGTGGAAATCCATTATAAAGAAGAATAGCCCCTGAGACTGCCTAAAATTACACTAGGGCCTGAATGGGTTCTCTGCAGTTCTCCAGTTCTGAGCCTGGTTAAAGTGATTCCCAGGTCTACATTTCCTGACCAGCTCAGAATTGGGGCCAGAGAGTTAGGGCATGTCTACACTTCCTGCCCTTTTCGGTGGATGTAGATACACAAATGTAGATACACAAATTACCTAAAGGCTACGACTACACTTACAAAAGCTAGTTCAAATTAGTTAATTCGAACTAACTAATTCGAACTAATTTTAGTTAGTTCGAATTAACTTAATTCGAACTAGCATGGCCCCACTAGAATGCTAGTTTGAACTAGCCATGGCCATGAAGGGCACTTGCTTAGTTCGAATTAGTCAGTTGCAGGAAGATCAATCTGCTGATTAGTTCGAACTAAACTGTTAGTTCGAACTAACATGGCCACCTTGCATTAGTTTGAACTAACTAGTTCGAATTAACCGTTAATTCGAACTAAGCAATCAAATTTATCAGTTTGAATTAAGGAAGCCCTTAATTCGAACTAATGAAAGTCTAGTGTGGCCAACGCTTAAGTTAGTTCGAATTAAGCTTCCTTAATTCAAACTAACTTGCTAGTGTAGACATAGCCAAAATGACTTGCGTATCTATGTTTGGCATCTCTACTCCCTGTACACACACAGTGCTGGCTCAAAGGAAAGGGGCCTCCCTTCGAATCAGCATCACCTGCTTGCCAGGTAGTGTTGCAGGATTTAAATTCCTGATTGGCTAAGCAATCTTTACAGACCTGAGCAGTCGATCAGGAAGTTTGAACTGACAGTGGCGAATTTGTTGCCCTCAGTGAAGACCTGCCCTTACTCTTAAACCAGTTATTATGTTGACCAATTTATAAAGGAAGACCATAGTGTTATTAAAGCAGCTTTTTCCTCGATTCATTTTAGCACAGGTGCTATACCAGGATGAGATATTCCTGCCCAATTGAGTCTTTCACATCAGAGTATTGAAAGAACATTGTATGTACATCTTTCCTTTTTCACTCTTTCCCTTTTTCTTTTTCTCCCACACTTGCACTGAGAAGTGTTATCTCTAAAGTAGTTTACTAATAAGTACTTACAAACTGCAGAGCAATTGCTTCCTTCCAGAACCAATTATACTGGTATTGTTCTATGGGCTGGCTGGCTGTAAATGGAAGTTTAAAAAACCATAACATCATTGTCCCACACACAGACCAAGCATTTCACTTATCCAATGAACTAATTCTTCATTGTTTACAGTGTTGGTGTAGCTGTGTTTGTCCCAGGATATTAGAGAAACAAGGTGGGTGAGGTAATACTTTCTATTTCAGCAACTTCAGTTGGTGAAAGACAAAGCTTTCGAGTTTACAAGTTTAAAATCTTCTGTCACCAACACAAATTGGTCCAATAAAATTTATGACTTTACCCACCTTGCCTGTCTAATTCTTAAGTAGCTTGCAGAAGAAAAATCCCAAACCAGCATCTCACACAACAGCCATCCATGGCAATGAGACTTTGTCATCAAAGTGAGCAATTAAAAATTAGTTCACTGGATAACACACCCCGCCCCAGAGTTTCTCTCTTAAACATCAGTAGATTATGTGAGTAGTTAGATATCTTGTCTCCAAAATGAGCAGTAGTAAAGTCATTCTAAAATTACAGCTTGTGATACATGCAAACCTAAAAAAAGAATCAAGTGAAAAATAAAACTTGCTTTGAATATCAGGAGATGTCGTTTTGGCAGCGGAGCAGGGCAAGAGCTTCATAAGTCGCTCTTTAATGCTGCATTTGGTACTGTTCTGAGCGTAGAGGAAACCTAGAAGATACATTATCAGGACTGTTAACATGGCCTTAAGTATAGCTTCTGTGCATGCTGCAAAACTCATCAAACCAGAATTCTGATGGGTAAAAGGACAGACAGCAGTGAGACAATCCCAGCTTGCAAAAAACAATAAGAAATATTGAGCAGGACAACAAAATTGCTTTGTCTTTATTTATTTTCTTTCAGTGCCATTTTCCTGTATGTGCCCCTCTATGTCTAGCATAATAAGGGGCAAATTGTACACACTAACTTGTGTCTTTAAAAGAAAACAAAGAAGCATGAGTGGTTTTAAAGATTTAAATTAAAAATATTTACAAACACTTGACTTTACTGTAATTATTTTAATTGCCATGTAATTCAAATATGAAAAATAAAACAGTTTTGTTGTCCATTGTGAAGGTTCTCCAGCTCCACAAATGAGTTTGCATTAAATGTTTTGCCGATATCATTCATTTATCAACTGTGATCACCAGCTGGCATCTTTGCCTTTCCTGAAAATTACACTACTACTCAATACACAGCCATTCTTCTGTTCTCTGTCATTTGACATATAAATAATTAAACAATCCATTGTATGTTGTTCATATATAAAGGCTAAAAAAATAGGGATATGGCTATTTAGTTAAAGTAAATGTTAAGAAATGAGGAAAATTATTACTGGCATGAATGTTAGCCTGCTTCAGTGAAAAAGGAGTGGCCATAGTAAATGCCTGTGACTTCAAATCCCTTGGGTACATGCTACACAAAATGGCAATCTCCTAAACTGACATTTAAGGCAAGAGGCAGAGTTAATCACTATAAAGCAGATAACTGAAAGATTTATCTTCCTGAGCAAGATAGTGCTCAATCTGCGTATTATGCAATTCCTATGCTTCTCATCTCTCATATACAGCATTACACAGGGCACCACTTTTCTCTAAGGGCTCCTGCTCTGGTAGCAAGAATGAAGAATGAGTGGGAGAGGAATGGGGAGAAGTGGAGCCCATTGATGGCTCTAGCAGGACATCTGCTACATCCTAATGACCTGAGTAAGTTTGGAATGTTCCAGGAGTCCTCTACTGATGTTGAATGCTAGAATGGAAAACATTATGAAGAAAAACCATACAACTTCTCCCCTGAAACTGAGTTACTAGAACCCAGAACATCCATCCTACCATCTCCATCAAGTGGAAATACTCTTTGAAGCTTGCAATGCTACCTAGGAAAATGAAGATATTTATAAATGTTGATTGTTTTAAAAGATTTTTAAAAATGAAAAAAAAAAAGCAAAAAGTTGGGGAAATGTTTTTAAAAAGTTGAAAGAAGTGAGCAAAAGAAAGGAAGGGATTTTTTGTGAGGAGGGTCATGGAAGAAGATGCAAGTCATAGTCCTGAAGGAGAATAACTAGGTGGGAAATTCTGAGGCAATGTCAGCCTTTGTGAATGGCTGGAGGGTTCAGTTTCCGCACAGGACAAGGAAATCTGAATAAATTCAGGGGAATCTGTTTTTGAACCTGTTTAACAAAACAAAAACTCCCTTATTATTTGCATTACTGTAGTAGCTAGTGGCCCCGGGCAGGACTGGAAATCCTCTGTGCTAGGAATGGCATGACCCCATAGCAAGAGGAAGAGTCCCCACCTCAAGGAATGGCTCAAACTTCAAAGATTATTTTGAATATAAAACTGACACATGAAACCCTGGTTTTCTTTTGACTGGCAGTGTGTGTGTGTGTGTGTTGGGGGGGGGGGCGATGTTCTCTAGCATCTCTGCTGTGAGCTAGATATAGATATAGATTGCTAGTGAGGCTTGTTTTACTTTTGTGATTTTGTTTTGTGTTAGTAATTCTTGAAATAATGGTGTTAATGATTTAATCCTAACTCATCAATTTTAATGCTATTTAGTACCTACATAATTCTGGAAAGATGCCTGGTATTTTACAAAGCCAATAAAAGAGGTATACCTTTTCCTTAAGAGCTTGAAATCCAAACGCCTGGATTTGCTATCTTTGGCTATGTCTACATTTGCACTTTTAAGTCGACTTTAACTAAGTCGACTTAAATAAGTTGACTTAAAGTCGACTTAGTGAGTCTACACTTAAAATTAAAGTCGACTTAAAGGGGAACTTACAAAGTCAACCTAGAGCATCCACACTGGACGCCTAGGTCAACTTCTAGGGGCTAGGCAGACCTTGGGCAGGTCCACGGTGTCGAGGGGGGGAACCCCTTGTGTGCAATGGGGAAAGGGGCACAGGGAACCTGACAGGGCATGTGGGCAGGGTGTGATGCTGTCTGGATTTAGGGAAGCATTTGTGATATTATTTTCTATCCATATATCCTAAATGCTATAATCCATAGGAGCTATGTCATGTTTGGTATCAATAGAAAGGTAGTAATTTGCTGGGAATGATTATATAGTTTATGTCTAGGAATTGTATTTGGATTAGAAGTTAGTTTAGTTAGGAATTTGGTGTTATATCTGTACTTTAACTTGTGTGAGTTTATGGAAATGTCTGAGAGAGGCGTCTGTGTAAAACCATTGTATCCTTAATGTTAAGGAATGTGCCAGCTACAATGGTCCCAGGGAGTATACTGATGAGCCATTAAGGACACATTGGTTATATTCCTTATGTCCTTAAAGGCTCATCAGGATACGCCCTGGGACCATTTGAAGATGGGAAACTTACAGAATGGGAGGAGATTAAATGCAGGGGAATGTATGACATAGGATCAGGTCAGGCTGTAACAGCAAATCAAAATAGGTGTTAGGATTCATACACTGGGGAACAGCACATAGAGGAAGGTGAGGTCAAATCACCTGTTGTAATGAGAAAAATCCGTTGTCCCAGTTTAACCCCAAGGCAACTGAGTCAAATTTGCATATAAATTTGAGTTCTGCAGTGTGTAAAAAATGCAAGCCATTGGTATCAACAATATTTTGTACATTCCTTTTCCTTAACTTTCTTCTCCCTTTCCTCTCTTTCTGTAGGCTTTATTTACCATTTTAACATTGGCAAAGGGTGCAGGTGAGCAGCTCCCAATTACAATCCTGTTCCATTTTTCACTTGGTAGTAGCTGCTGTCAAGAGCTGGTGCGGGCATTGTTCTTCACTTTCTGTGACCAAATCCATTATATTAGCAGTATAGGAAAGATACCCTCTATTTGTGTCCCCTTCACAGGTTGTAAGTCACCTAACTGGCAAACATGTTCCTATTACCAAAACATTAATTACTGGTTAAATAAATAAAGGAAAACAAATAATGAGAAAACAGTCACATAAAATAAGATTAAAGTCAACACATACTGGAAAGGCAGAAAGAAAAATCACACTGTTTCAAAGCATCAAGAATATATTTCATCCTTGAAATCAACCCTTAAACCTGAAAATAAATCATAGATTCGTACATCTGAGCTGTTTCATTTTAGATCCTCCAGAAGAGAACAGTGTTACAAGCATATGGGCATTTTTCTCTTATGACACTCTCTTTCTCATATTCCAAGGATGTTGTTATACATAAATGTCAGATTGCAGCAGCAGTAAGATGAGACATGAATTACAGGTGAATCGAATATTGATGGTGATAATGGTTTTTGCACAAGAAAGTATTTAAATTATAATTATGGATCTTTTCTGCCTTTGTTTCTCTCAGTTTCATGGTGGAAAAGCTGTATATAAAGTACTCTTTCTTACTGGTTTTCCTGGGCGGAAAAGTCAAGAAGAGTACTGTTCTATAATTTACAGATCTGTTTAGTTCACAAGTCACGCTTTTGAACTATAGTTACTGTTTTTCCTTCCTGGCATGCAAGTCTACAGATGGCAATTGAATAAAATAGCGAATAATATTTTCCCTTAGACATTATGTCTCCTCTGGATCCATAAATATCATAAAGTCATCAGGGGTGCTGGAGGTAATGAGGCTCAGGGTACATCCCCTTTCATACCAATGAGTCGGTTATGTATCTTTGTAAGAAGGCGAAACATCCCCATGCTCTGCTAATCCCAAATGTGAATTTTTTAGAGCATGGTTGGTACGAGTCCCATAAAACCAAGCAGTTAATGGACCACGCCCAGTTGCACAGGCCACATTTCTAAATCGAGTATTTCCTACTGATGTAGAAATACTCATAGTGATGTAACCAAAATGCACAGGCAGTATAATTGTTTATATCATTATTATCAGACCCCAGGCAAGTCTCTATGGTAGAGGCAAAAGAAGAGTTTCTAGAGCTGTCAGCCAGCTGCTTTTTATGACCATAGCCAGCCTAAGCATTTTTTGCCAGGCCTGCATGTTACCATCAGTTATATATCCCTTGTAATTTTAAAAAAACTATTTCCTGTCCTTTCCGCCCCTGCCAAAACCCAAATGTCTGTTCACAATGATTCCACACCAGTGTGTTTCCATCAGTGTCACAAAATGCAGAGTTGTGTAAACCCCAGCAAATCCGTCACCAGAAGGAGTCACTGAGCAGCTGAAATGATTAAACTAATGGCAAGGTGGACAGGAACCAGCATATTAGAGATGATTGCAGAGACTGGTCATAAAAAAGGCTGTTCCTCTCCGGTCCATGAAACCTCTCTGTATACTCACTTCAAATCAGACTCTCTAAGGCTGCGTCTACACTGGTAAATTAAGTCGACTTAAGCGTGGCTTAAGTCGACTTAATGTGCCCTGCGCCTACACTAGTTTCCTTAAGTCGACTTAATGAAAATTAAGTCGACTTTATTAAACCACCTTTCTCATAGACCTAAGACTTAATTCGACTTTCTAAAGTCGAATTAAGCCAGTGTAGCTCTGGGGTAGCCCTAAGTTGACTTAGGGCTACCCCAGGACTACACCAATGCTCTCCCTGCCAGGGGGGGGGACAGGCGGAGCCTGGCATGCCCCCCAAAGGGCAGAGCATGTGGGCACAGTGTGACACTGTCTGGATTTAGGGAAGCATTTATGATATTATTTTCTATGGATATGTCATAAATGCTATAATCCATAGGAACTATGTCATGTTTGGTATCAATAGAAAGGTAGTCATTTGCTGGGAATGATTATATAGTTTATGTCTAGGAATTCTATTTTGATTAGAAGTTAAGAATTTGATGTTATATCCATACTTTAACTTGTGTCAATCTGGACAAATGTCTTTGAGGGGAGGGTGTGAACAACCATTGTCTGCTTAATGTTTAGGAATTTGCCAGGTGATATGATCCCAGGGAGTAAACTGATGAGCCATTAAGGATATAATGGTTGTATTCTTTATGTCCTCAGGATACTCCCTGGGACCATTCTACCTGGAAAATTCCTAAACATTAAGGAGACAATGGTTGTTCACACCCTCCCCTCAAAGACATTTGTCCAGATTGTCACAAGTTAAAGTATGGATATAACATCAAATTCTTAACTTCTAATCGAAATACAATTCCTAGACATAAACTATATAATCATTCCCAGCAAATTACTACCTTTCTATTGATACCAAACATGACATAGTTCCTATGGATTATAGCATTTATGACATATCCATAGAAAATAATATCATAAATGCTTCCCTAAATCCAGACAGTGCCACACACAGTGCTCTGCCCTGCCAGGGTCCCTGTCCCCCTTTGTGCCATAGTACACAGGGGGTGCTCCCCCCCCCACCACCGTGGACCTGCCCAAGGTCCCCCTAGCCCCTCAAAGTCGACCTAGAGCATCCAGTGTGGACGCTCTAGGTCGACTTTGTAAGTTCCCCTTTAAGTCGACTTTAATTTTAAGTGTAGACACACTAAGTCGACTTAACTAAGTCAACTTTAAGTCGACTTAGTTAAGTCGACTTAGTTGAAGTCAACTTAATATTACAAGTGTTGACATAGCCTAAGAGTCACATTCACGGGAGTCAGACTCTGAGCACCGCTAATAAAACCCAAACCCACAAGCAGCACAGCTGTTCAATGCTATTGAACTAGACAAGGGCTGAGAATCCACTTTTTTGCTCATTTCCACAGAAGTACAGGTGAGAATGAGATGGGGTGGGGAGAGGACTGGGAAACAAAGATTATGTGTGGGTGACACAAAGGACAGAGAATTATTAAATGTACCAAAGAAAGGAAGTGGGAGATACAAGGGTGGGAATTAGAGAGACAAGAGGAAAAGGGAGCTGGTGGAAGGAGAGATGATGAAAAAAGACAGGGTGGAAGGAGAGAGGATGAAAGAATTCAGGGTAAAGTTGAAGAACTGAGGGAAAAAAAACCCAAAGCAGAGAATATACAAGAGGGAGAATGACCATCCTTTTTGCCTTCCTTTCTCCTGTGTCAAACTCCCAACCTCCCCACGCCCAAACTATACCACAGTCACTCCTACCATGGACAAATGTCCAGTTTTTAAAGATGAAAATCGGTTTCCTCTGTTTTTATTTTTGAACACAAACCTTATCTCAAGCTAACATAGATGTTTTCAGTCACTTGAACTTAGGCAGCTGAGTTTTAGAACGATCATTAATCACACAGCTGAAAAATATACCAATGTCCTAGTAATATGGGATCCATTTTATCACACACCCAGAATGTGTGCATAAAATTAGCTGGCCTATTATGGCAGTAGCAACATTTATTCAAGTCCATCAGCTGAACCTTGAAAGTCTAGTTTGAATTAAATGTAAAGTGGGTGAGCAGGTGGCAAGATTCACATTGGATCAGACTGCATCCAATTAATCTTTTGGACATTGTAGTATCATCTAGTTCCATCATCCTCTGCTCATGCTACGTATTGGATGAATATAAAGCAAGCTATTTAACCAACTGTAACAGACACAAATTACGACACACCTATAAAAACATCAAGAAAGTTCTCTTGGGGAAGGAGGGGGAGAAATAGATTTTAGAAAGAAGAGGAAGTTTCCAAATTAGAGGAGAAATTGCAATATGAGACAAAAGTAATTCTGGGAGAGCATGGATAGCATGCAATTTTAAGAAATGTAAAAGACAGTAACTTATGTCCATATAATAGTGTTAGGGCAGTGTTGGGAGAAAGTGAAGCAAATAAGGTGAAAGACTACATAATAATCTTGCTTTTGGGCTCACTTTTAATCTAAATAGACTAGGAGGCAAATAAGTTAGAATGTGAGTGAAAGCTCAAGGTTAAACTCACCCCTCCCTCAACAGAAGGAAAGTTTTACCTTTCTGTAGTGAGTGAAGATAAGGGGAGAGATTCAAGTAGGAGCTGTTATAATAACCCAGCAGCTGGAAGAGAGAGAGGTGGAAAGACACTGAGGTTACAGAAAAAATGATCAAATGTAACCCTGCTCTCTATCCATCTTGCGATGTACAAAAGAGTGGGACTAAAGGCTCAGACCAGACTCAGACCCCTCCCCCCCAAAACAGAACATGAGTATATATTGGAAGGGGTGGTCCAAGTGTAGCGGAGGGGGCCCTACAGGTATAATTAACCCTAAAAAGGAGGAGGAGAGGAGTTCCACCAGCTATGGTTTTATGCTGCTTGTTTAGCCTCACTAAACCCACTGCATTTCCTGCAGTCTGAACTCTGTGTCTGAGAACTCAGAGGGAAAGGGTGGTGGGGAGACCTAATAGGCAGATTCATTTTCTGAAGCTTCTCCTAAGCAAAATACTCTCCTTTTTTCATTTTCAATCTGGAATTTCTCAAAGGCCATCTGGGGCAAAACTATCAAATACTGAGCTAGAGAACTTAATAGCTAAAAGCCCCCTGAATACAATCCTCCTTGTGCCTAGCCTGTAGAAGCACACTGTACATCAGAATCAAGAGAGGAGACAGCTACCTAGCCTACTTCTCAATTTCTGCTCTGATTGAGACATTACTGTTTCGGAAAAGAAAATATTTACAAGTAAACTTCATTTGGAAAACAAACTAGTGAATACAAATGTTTGGTAAAAGCAGGACTCCTTGATATAAAGAGAGTCTGATTATTTCATACTTAAAAAAAACTATCTTCCCAGAAGAGGACTGTGATAGCTTTATTCCAGCACTCCAACAATTACAGAAAAGATGCACAATACAGGTATAGATAAATATAGATGGATAAGATTTGTAGTTTGCTAAATCATTCTCTGACTCATTAAAGATAACTAGAATGCTGTTGTTCAATATACAACTTTAATAAGAGTTTTCATTGATGGCCTGTAGGTAGAGTTCCTGAGCAATGAATGGAAGTTATATAGTTTAAACATAAGTCTTCCTTTTTCAGAACAGGTAAGGATTACCTATGACTTCTTAGTTTTTAAATTTACCGTGGATTTTGTCCAGCTGACTTCACAGAAAATTTTTTCAATTTTATTCTCCACTCTTTATACACAACTCCATGCCTCAACATAATCTCGTCATCAGTGGTGTGACACCCTTCTCCTATGTAACGATGCTATCAGTAACAGCCTTTCTATATTTTTCTGCATCATCAACTTTCCATCTCATTTCCAATATTATCTGAAAATAGCTTTTTTCTTTGCTTTTGATTGTGCTTCCCTCTGTTGTTATTATTTAATTTCTGAAAGCACTTGGGGCTATTATATTATATCAAATCATCCTAGTACTTGAATTGAGATAATCTGTTTAATGTTTTATATATTCACTTAATGTAATCATGGTTGTTTTTTTTTTAAATCCTTAGGAATTCAGCTTGAATATGAATTTTGCTAAAACAGTAAAGTACAGTTAAAATGTAAAGTATTGTTAAAATTGACCATAAAAATCTGTACAGTACTCCTACTGGCTAAAAGACTCCCAAATGGATATAATATAATAAATTACAAGCAAAGAGCATTTACTTCTCAGAAAACTATTTCATATACAAAATAGTGAAGACTTGAAATAGCTAATCTGAATGGAATAATAAAAGAAAAGGAACAAACAGGCCTAAACAAGTATGTTCTGTAGAGAATTTTAAACATTTTTTCTGGCAGTTAAAAAAGCAGAAGAAATAAAAAACAAAATCTGCCACAATGGTCCCTTTGGCTTGTTTCACTTTTTTTTTTTTTTTTTTTGGTTTCTAATATTATTTATTCTGTCATGCAGAAATGCTTTGTCTGGTTTTATGATTTTATTCAATAAAAATGGTCACACCTTATTTTATTTAATTAGATAGTGTGGGACTGATTTTGTCAGAGACCCACACTGTCAGCTATACATGGGCAAAGTGGATGCTGCACTGTCAGTGCAAAATTGAGCTTTTCAGGGTTAGTTCATTTAAAAAAAATACTTTTTATGGCTTCTGAATTGTATGGGATTCTCAGATATAGACAAGGGCCAGATTCTGCCATCATTTAAAAGGGGCAGGTTATGAACAATATAAAAAAGATCTAGTGGCCAAAATTGGAGGTGGAATGTCACACTATGTCAAAATTTGCATTACTTGTTTCAGAGTCACCGATCATCAGGAATCCTAGTTTTCCATGATTAAAAATAACAAAACCCTCTCTGATTAAAAAAACCTCATTAAAATCTATTGCTTTTCTGTGATTAAAATGAAATCCCACAAACTGAGCCCTGCCGTCCAGGGCGTCAATTTCCTATATTTCTGTCTATGCGCTGAGGGGTTCTACTATATATGTTTCTATTTTTTCACAAAATGCAGGAACTAAAGAGTCTCTGTAAAAACACAAATTCCACATTTTTTCATGACAAATGGATTTCTAGGATCCCTGCTGATAACTCAGAAGAAAATTATTTTGAATGCTTATGCAACAATGCCCTAACATTTAAAGCATAAGAAAGGGTACTAGTTGGTGTCTGCTACAGAACACCAAATCACACTAGGGAACAGGATGTTCACTTCCTTATGCACCTATCCCAATGTATAGGGGGGAAAAAAGCTATCTGATCATGAGAACTTCAATTTACATGACATATGCTGTAGGTCTGATTCTGCCAGTACCAAAACATCCTTGGAATTGCTGAACATTACATACAACAATTTCCTAATTCAAAAGTGTTGCATTTAAGAGGGGGGTATTCTATATTTGATCTTTAGACCTAACAGATAAGGACTAACTGATCACAAAATTAAAAATTAATGGTAGCTTAGGTTCAAGTGAAGATCATAACATGATCACATTTATAGTGTGCAAGCAAAATAAAATCTACACCAGTAATATATAATGGTGCCTCAACAGGGCCAATTTCACAAAACTCCCTTGATGACTTGTTAATAGCTGTGTTGAAACAGATGAATAACAAATCTTCAAAGAGAAACTGCAGAACTCGAACTCATATGCAAATTTGACTCAGTTGTCTTGGGGTTAAACAGGGACTATGGATTTTTCTCTCATTACAACAGGTAATTTGACCTCACCTTCCTCTATGTGCAGTTCCCCAGTATTTCAACTGTAACACCTATTTTGATTTGCTGTTACAGCCTGACCTGATCCTATGTCATACACTCCTCTGCATTTAATTTCCTCCCATTCTGTAAGTTTCCCATCTTCAAAGCGTCTGACGAAGTGGGATTTTCTCCCACGAAAGCTCATGCGATAAATAAATCTGTTAGTCTTTAAAAGTGCCACAGGACTTTGTTGTCTGAAAACTATAGTGAGTCAAATCAGCTGGGAAGAAGAATTTAAGCAAAAAATCTGAATAATAATTCGGAATAATCTTAAATAGATAACCAAAAGCTACAATCGCACAAACGGAGGAAAAAGTCTGGGCTGTTCAAAAACTAACTTAGTTTAGTGGGAAAGTGAAAATAGCTGAAAAAAATATATAACAAATGGAAGAAAAGGCAAGTTGATAGTAATAAGTATAAATTAAAATAGGAATTGTAGAAATTTGACAAAGTAAGCCAAGGAACACAAACACAATTTTACTTGTCGGTATTAAGGTACTGTCTAATTAATTAATCATATGCAACAGTTGTTAGAGGGAGGGGAGTTTATCCCAATGACCCACCTTTGAGGATCAATGCAGCCTGCTGCTTTCTGAACAGACTTACTGATTTCTCCACTACATGACCATGAGTTAGCCAATAATGGAGCTGGGAGACTGGACCTGTCTAGACTTTAGCAGTCATGTGTAGAGCCTGCACAGATACAAAATCCTGGAACCACATCTGGAAGAATCAATTTATATCTGACCTGCCACCTGCAGTCTCTCTTTGTCATCTTCATCCATACCTGCATGGCCCCACAACCCCGGGGCCCCCAGTCAATTGTTTGGAGGCCAGCCCCCTGCTGTTGCTATTGATCAGCTGTTCCACCACCAGTCAACTGCTCTGCCTCCAACCCAGCTGGGCAGCTGCCGTACAGTTGATTGGCAGCCCATGGGGGTACTGAACAGCTGTTTGGCAGGCAGTCTCCACCCTGAATCTCAAAGGCAGGGAAACAGCGTAAGCATCAGACAGCTGCTTCATTGCTTTGAGATCCACATCCAACACATTAGCCCAAAAAAATGGTCCGCAAATGTAAAGCGGATATCTACAGATTTGTAGGGTTCCAGTCATGTCTGACACAGATGACTATGTATCATTTTTGCTGACACGAGCCAATGGTGAGTATTCTTAAAATGTATAGTTAATCAGCCATTTGACTAACAGGCTACCTATAATTATGCTTTAAAATTAAAAACAACCTGCTCGATTATCTTAAATGTATGTTAATTCCCATCATCATTATTGTACTTTAGAAATATATATTTTCATGTTCATTATAAAATTTAGATAAAACCACAAAGATACAGTTCATGAATAATTTGTGGAATTTTTCTCACTAGCTTTCAACTATTACTCAGTTATCATAGATGGAAATAATTAACCTGCCATGCTCTAGGCTATTACTTAAATGTATTTTTAAATGCTTTGTGTGAATTTAGCTGTCATGAAAGAGCTTTAATTGAGAGCACCGAAGAGTTTCACAGAAGAGGTGCCTTGAAGGTAATGTCAGTGCACGCTTGTCCCCACTGGCCAACTAATACCCCACAACACTCAGCCCTGCCTAAGAGTATTCATCAGGTGATAACTCAGTCTCAATGCTCACTTAGGGTGCGTCTACACTTAGACACTTAAGGAGGATTAAGGAAGCTTAATTTACTCTGTGTCTACACTGGGCTTTCCTTAATACGACTTAAGCTGCTCCTTAAGTCGAATTAAGGAAAAGTTAGTTCGAATTAATAACACCTCATTTTAATTTGAACTAGCGCTTAAATTGACTTTATTAAGTCGACTTAAGCCAGTGGAGACACAGAGTAGTGCCTAGTTGGATCTTTTTAAGTCGACTTAAAACGTTGAGTTGACTTAATAAGGCCAAAAAGGGGCCACGTCTACACTTGAAAAGTTAAGTTGACTTTTGTTAAGTTGATTTAATAAGGTCCACTTTATGTCGACTTAAAGTCAACCTTATTAAGTCGACTTCATAAAGCTGACCAAACTTTTCAAGTGTAGACATAGCCTTAGAGCCTGGTCTTACTCTCAATGAAGTCAAGAGCAAAATTCCTACTGACTTCAGTGGTGGAGGTTTAGAATCATAGAATCACATGGTTAGAAGGGACCACAAAAGTTATCTAATCTAACTCCCTGATAAGATGCAGGATTTGTTGAGTCTAAACCCCCAAAGATAGATGGCTATCCCGCTTCTAAAGATCTTACTCTTCAGCGCCTCTCTGCTGGGGCTGGCAATAAGGTGATTTTTTTCCCTGTGAATCTTGATGCCGATGTGTGTAAATGCAGACACTGGACCATATGGAATTATACTGATACCAAGAACTAATGGTTTAGGAGAATAATGTTAAAAAATATGAAACCTTTTTCTGTTGTTCAACTAACAAAAAAAAACAAATACAGTGTGGGTACTGCTTAATTTTCCAGTACATCATTATGGAACTGGGTGATTATAGAAAATTAAGTTAGGACAGTAAATAGACAATATGCCATTCATACTATCATAAAAGTACACAGAGTATACTTTTTTACTCCAATACAGTAATATTCTGGTTACATGAAGAAAAATGTAATTCTACAAATGTTCATGCATATTGTTAAAGATCTTACAGTCCATATGTGGACTGCTATTTTACAACAAACTTTTAATTATGTTACACAGTACAGCCTTAACAGATATTCTGTTAATAAAAAAAATCAACTGGCATTTTAAAGAATACATATCTAACTATGACAGTTTTTCAATCACAGCTTGTAGGTATGTCAAATACATTATGGCATATCCCTCCCTCTGAAAGAACTACAAATGAAATTAATTAGTCTGAGGATGTCCCTATGTTACATGTGGAGCCTCAATTTAAATTTTCTAGTCCACCTGGGTTAGTGTCACTGTCTGAGACTAGTAAGTAACTACAAATATGTTTATGAGGTAATGCTATGTGTCATTGTTACTGAGGAAAGTAGGTAAGAACAAAATGGAAATACTGCAGTTTATCTGAAATATAATTTTGTTGACTTTTCAACTTTCTGCAAGTCAGAATTAGAGAAGTAATTTTGAAACAAGTAATGCTATTGTTGGTGATTTCACTCTAAACGAATGGCCTTGAAGTGGAAGGATGATGGGCAGGATGATTCATTGCTATTCAAAAGGTGTTTAAATGATTTAGTTCTTTTGATGACAGTCTATAACGTGATAGATTAAATTAGGATCAGTTATGAGCCAGATTTAAAAATATATTTCTAATTCTTCCCCTTGGGCAAAGAAAAATGGAAAACTCATCTCTTGCATTTCTCATAAGCAAATCCTAAGGTTTCAGACTCCCTCCCCCCCTTGAAAGTATTTTTTTTTAAAGTTAAAAAATAAAATAAAATGATTTCCTGGTAATATAAAGCCAAGGAAATTAGTTAATTTATTCAAACCAATTCCTTAGATTCAGAAATTGCATTTGAAGTTGGCATTGTTCACAAATGTTTTGAAAACCATGTATTTTATTTTATCTGGTTGGTTATGAATGTAGTATAGAACCATGAAAAATATTCATTAAGAATATAAAAAGTGTTAAATTATGAATGATAATAAAACTGAGATTTGATTCACCCAACATATTCATGAGCTAGGGAAGGAACTTTAATAATGTATTATTTGCTAATTCCTCTATCCATTAAAATAAATAAATAATCATAGGCATAGTTAATCCATGGAGCAATACTTACAGTCCTAAACAAACAGAAGTCCTATTAAAGTTAATGGGATTATTTCTTAAAAGGAAATGAGATCTGCCTTTTATACATCTTCAAAACTGGACTAGACAAATCACTGAATATTATAGATTGGGAACATTCTTGCAATGTCGAAGAAAGATTTATTCTTTCATGAACCACCACCCATCTCAGTCCTGATTTCAAGTCTTCCCTCAGCAACTAGAATTGAATGATGACAGTAACAAGGAGGTACGACGAAAACAAAAAAGCTCAATGTAACAGGTGGTACTGCTTGTTTATATCATCCTGATTTTGTAATTAAACTGTTTTTGTTTTCTACATGGGTGTAAGGCTTTACAGTTTTTAGTACTCAACCTCCCCTCATTGCCTGCAGCTTCCATCTTTCCATGCCACTTTTTCTTTGATTCTGACTGTGTGAATTTACTGCTTACCAATTTTACCAATTTACTGCTCACCAATTTTAGTTCAGTCTTCATATTTCACCACTTTGAAATCACTTCAAAATGCTGCTGCTGTTGTGATCACCCTCTTGCATCTTCATTTTGACTTCATTCCCAATCTAAGTTATTCCCCTGGCTCCCCATTTTCAAAACACAAACAACTTATTTATGGAGCCCATCACAATTTCGCTCCACACTACTTCCTCAGAAGATCAGCTTCCACGTTCATTCCACCAGTGATGCTGGCCTTGATCACCTGTTTCAAGCACTTTTGAGATTTCTCCCAGTCTGCTGCTCCTCATGAATGGGAAGAAGTCCAAGTCAAAATCCATTAAGTCACCACCATGTCCTCCTTATACTTCACCTCCTCTGCAATTCATACAGTAAGAAAGTACAACCTGATTATGGCTATTAAGGTGGAGACCTGTTGTAAGAGGAACTGAAGATTTTGTGACAGTGGAGCATTAGTGGGCCGTGAGGGCCCCCCAGACACATTTCCTCTCTGCTCAGCTCTGTAGTAAACAAAGTAATCAAATAATAGTTCTAATGTTAAGTAGTTTGAAGTTTTTGATAGTAGCAATTAATGCCCATCAGCAGCAGTCTACGTGACCAGGAGTAGGGCTTGATCACCCCTCCCTTTGAGTGATGGGCTATAACAATAGCTCACTCCCAGGCCCAAACTGGACTTTGCCGCAGGATCTTGGGAAAAGAGGGCTTGGACAACATACTCTCCTGCTGAAGCCTGCGTCGCTTGGGGTCCCCGACTGCAGAAGGTGCATAAGCTGTTTATCTTGCATCTTTAATTCTGACTCCAGTAATCATACTGGTATGGGTGATAGGTGATGCACTAAATAGTTTGTTAGTTAATAAATCCACTTTATTCTGTCATTTGTGTCTCAGTGTTTGTTGCTGCTGAATCCTCGAACCTTGTCCCCCTGAGGAGGGGAATATTACACCTGTGATCATGACTATTAACCATTTCAGATTTGTGCATTTATTATATTTATTTGTTAACTTATCCCGGCCCCTACCCAAGCCCATTCATCTCATCCACTGTTACACACTGCTTCTAGGGTGCCATCTTTGTGGGAAGGACTGTCATTTAATATGTTTGTACAACACCCAGTATATTAGGGCCCATTCTCGTTATGGCCTTTAGGCACTAATCCCACATAAATATTTAATAATAATTTGATGATGATCAAACTTACCCCAGAAAACTCCCAAAACAAGTGCCTGACAAGAAAGATGTGAAGCAGCCCCTCAGCGGGGACAGAGACGCATTTGATGTTCTATTTGATCCAAAGAACTCTGGAAAATGTAATCTCTTGGGCTCAGTTATATGGACAATCTTCACTTTTTTCCCCTAGCACTTTTAAGGCCAAAACGCCCAAACCAAAATCAAGCATCAAACATCTCTCCTTTCAACATTATTTTTTCTACAAGATGTACAGTTTTAATATTTCTTTTTTAAACCAACAAACCAGCAAGAGCTAAGTCAATTTAAAAGGATGTATGGGGTGGGGAGGAAGAGTGAGGCACACTGGATATAGCTATCCTAAAATGTTAGCAAATGGGAAGCAGCAAGAAATGAGCTTTCAAGTAGAGAATAACCAACAGAAAGAGCCTAAAAATGAATAAATACTTACAAAATACAATACTTATAGCAAAGTTCTATGCTGATTTATGTCCGGTAAAAATCTACTGACTTCAGTTATGTTTCTAAAGGAGTACATCAGAACAGAACTTGGCCTTTTCACAGCAGGGTACTGTGTCTTAGTGGTAATACTGTCAGATAAGAACTCCAAATACAATGCTAAACTGTTAGTTCCTTCATTTTCCAGAGGACTCATGGAGCTATCTGCTTCCGCCCCCCCTCCTCCCCCCCAAAATAACAGACTTTATTATCTATAATTTTACCAAATGTACTTTTCAAGCACTCCTTGTGCTGCTCGAGATCCCACTGACTCAGGGATACTAATAATTTTGAGCACATGTGGGTTGAACTTCATCTTTTTTAGTTATACCAATGGCTTCTCTGAATCCTTTATTAAATACAAAGAGACCACATGACCAAAAAAAAATAAATAAAGCAATTTCATGGTGTTCCTTTAGAGTCCCATGTTCTTGCACCAGACATAGCTAACTCCACTAATGCATCAAATACCCAGACTTGGCAGCAACTCCAAGACAAGGGAAAAGAGACAGACACAATAAAAGTGAACAAATAACTGCTCATTACTGGCCCATGGGTCTTACATAAAATCCACAGGTCAGCCTTTGCTACTCTTCAGATAGGGGTCCTTTCTACAAGTGCTATATACAAAGCGAAGTATGATTTAAAGTTGATTTATGATTTAAAGCTGAGCTATTAGGTAAGCAGATAGACACATACATAGCAAAAACCAGTCCTAAAAATATCCAGCGCTTAAGGAATCTGTGCAAAGTTTCATCTTTTGGATATTGGTTTCAAAAGTTTATATCAATATAAGCTACTCTCCAATAAACAAAATATACAAAACTATAGCTATTTTTGACAGTTATCACAATCAGCACATATAATATCCAATTACTGATGCCACTGAACTTCTCAGTCTTTTCTGGTCTACTGCTTGTTATTACAACATGCACTTGTCATTAGTATTTTTTGTGCGAAGAGATGGGGGGAGGGGGTCAGGTGGAGTGGGGTGGGGGAAGGAATCCATTTAATGCAGTGGTTTTCAAACTATGGGTCGGGACCGAGTAGTGGGTCATAGACCCTCATGCACTCGGTCACGGATCCCCGTGCTGCTGTCACTAAAAGACAGGAATGAATTGCTCAAAGATGTAATTCTTGGGTTGTGATCATAAATGATTTTCAACTGGGTTCCAAGAAAAAAGTTTGAAAACCACTGATTTAATAGAAGACTACTGGAAAGGTTAATGAAAGGCAACAGGCCAAATGCCTACATGGACAGAAATGTATCTTTCCAGTCAGCCTAAAGTCAGGGGTGGAATTTCTCCATTTCCAGTCATTTCGTACATACAGCTATTGACATTAAAAATAACCCATATAAAATTAAGAGTTCTCTGTAAATCTTGTTTTACACATTATAATGTTAATTCAACTCAGTGAAGCAATTATTTAATTTTATGAAACAAAATAATCCACAATCTAGGTGATTTCTCATTTATAGGAAACCTACAAGATATTTTGTTTTGTGTGCTGTACTGTACTGATACATCAATCATCATTATTCATAATTTATCCATTAATATTATTTCAGAGCACTCACTACATTAAACTCAGTCCCTGCTTGAAGGACATTACAGTCTAAGACCTGGTTCCTGCAACTGGAGCCTCAAGGACAAATTCTCACTTCTGTGCAATTGTAAAACTGAAGATGTAGAACCTACTCTAATTAAACTGCTGATGTGCATTATCCAGTTCACTAACTAATGCAGGCATTCTCAAGCTTTTCAATGTTGTGGACCAATAGAGAAAGTGAAAACGTAAGATAGAACATCTTAGCTTGTCTGGTGTGGGCACTATGAAAAAGATGCGTTTTCAGAAGTGGAAAGGGAAAAAAAAGAAGGTATTGGCTTGGCAAACCAGATCAGGAAAACATTTTCATGTAAAAAGGCATGTAGATTCTTATGGAAGAAAGTGACATGAAATGCACCAAAGCCCATATCATTGACAGAGCAGAGGAGTAAAGGTAATGTAATGTAAACACCACCCCTCCCTCCCTTCCTCCCTGAGTTACTCAGAAGCAGGCAACACTCATCTATGTGCATGGTGTTGTTGACAGTACAAGAAATTCTGCGTACCCCAGTGATGATGATGGATAAGTGGGGACATCCACCCTGCTGCTGCAATCATTTTACTTGTATGGAAAATTAAAACTGGTGGTGCCTCCACCTGGCTGGGCCATGCATACACTCAGTGGTGTGCCTTGGGAGCCTCCATGAATAAACCTGAACTTATCTATGTAATGGATCCAACTCAAAAGTACTACTAATAAACATCATATACCCAATGGACACTTAGAGTTAACACACCTTCACTTAGCAATTTAAGAAAATATGATATAAAAGACTGAGATTAAATGTCATCACCAATTTAAATCAGCAGAGGCAGCTCAAATCAATTAACAAATATAGTTTACAATAGTAAATGGAATTAATCTAATTTGCATTTACATTGTCACCATTTACCCCACCTTTGAGTGTGCACTCATCTGGATTTCAGAATTCTAAATACTTGCTTGAGTGGGTGTGTTTGAAGACCTTGAAGATGGGGACAACACTCTGTTGGTCCAGTGAATCAGTCTAGCCACGTACACAAAGGGCAGAAAAGGTCTAATTTGGAATCATTCCAAGCTATACAACCCTGCAAGATGGGAGCTGTTTTAACCAGATGTCAGCAACACTGAGTTCTGGTTAGATGTCGAGACCACTTCACCTCTTCTCAGACCAACACAACTCCTTCAACTCTCTTTGCTGGTCCCCTTCCCTTGCAGGAATGTTCCCAAAGAAAGGGGGTTACTCAATCTACCTGCACTGCAAATCCACTTCACTAAACTCTGGACATAGCAAAAGTCCCTGCCCTGGCCCTAGTGAAGCCACCAACAGCCTCTCAAGGTCCCCATTTGGTCAAAGGCCCAGCAGACTCTCAGCAGTAGCTTCTGGCTTCCTAGCAGCAGCTCCTGTTTTGGTCAAAACTCTATCCAGCAATCTCAACTCCTCTCCCAAAAATGGATTCCCTAGAAGAGAAGTCTCTCTTGCTCTTTCTTCCCCCAAGGCATCATGAGAGTTGTAATGTCCAAGCCTGGATTGAGGCACTCAGTATCTTCCCCGCAGGAACACTCTCAGTTGATTCCAGGGCCCCCCCTCTAGTAAAGGATGCCTGCACTAACAAAAGCCCATATGGGAAAATTCCTTGCAGGTCAAAAGCTTCTCATTTCCAGCCAGACACATGACATGGCCCAATTACTCTTGCACGTCTCACTACCAAGACACTTAGAAATATCAGTAATGCTTCCTTTATTTATTGTAGGGTTGCCTAATAGCAAGTGTGAAAAATTCGGATGGGGTGGGGGTAATGGGTGCCTATGTAAGAAAAAGCCCTGAATATTGTGACTGACACTATAAAATCAGGACATCTGGTCAGCCTAATCTATGGGAAAGTGTGAAGACACAAGATATATCATTCCTGTGGAGTCAGAGGCCAGCAACTGGATGGTTAGCTGATTAGCCCCATCAGTGCACCTGAAAGAGAGCTGGAATTTAATTAGCTGAGCCTTATGAACCAGCAGCAATCAGTGGAGGAGGGGATTGTAACATCTCTCCCCTCACACAAACTAAATCCCCCAAAACTAAGGGTGCTTCTACACTTGTAAATTAAGTCGACTTAAGCAGACTTAAATCGACTTAATTTACTCTCCGTCCACACTGTAGTTTCCTTAAGTTGATTTAAGGAAATTTAAAGTCAACTTAATAAGACCCTGCTTTTAAGTCGACTTCTTAAGTTGACTTAAGCAGTGTGGACGCCGTAAGTCGACTTAGGGCAGGGGAAAAAGGGAGCCCCTGCTCCCTTCTGCCCAGGAAGCTGCTAGCGCCTTGTCCTGTGGAGAACCAGTTCTGGAGCCTTGCCTCCACCTGGACCTAACTAGTTGACTAGTCTAGTATAGACTCTCTAAGTCGACTTAGTAAGGCCAGGTTTAAGTTGACTTAAGAGTCCTGTGTGGACTCTCTAAGTAGACTTCATAAGGTCACCTTAAAGTCGACTTGGTAAAGTCGACCTAAATTTCTCAGTGTAGACATAGCCTAAAAGAACCCTGACCCTTGCTTGCATGGGCACGCTTGAAGATCTGATGCAGGAGATGAGACAGTGTTCTGCTGGTTCAGTGTATCAGTCCATTCACAGAACCACACTGAAGATTTAGAGTGGACCCAACCAAATGTGAGTAGTCCTGGCCCTGGCTCAGAGGAACCAACACTCTGCCTCTTCTTAGGCCCAGTTAGTCTCACTGCAGAGTCCCTTCCTTTGCAGGGCTGGCTCTCCCAGGACGAACTGCCCGGCTTCTTTCCTGGGGAGAGCCAGCTGGCTCTCACCAGAACAGGCTGCCAGGGGCTTCTCGGTCCCGTGGAGAGCCAGCCTTGCAGGTCTGGAACTCCCAAGACGAGCCGCCCAGCTTCTTGTCCCGGGGAGAGCCAACTGGGTCCCCCCGGGGCAAGCCGCCAGCAGCTTCCTGGTCTGGGGAGAGCCAGCCCTGCAAGGCTGGCTCTCCCTCCACCTATCAAGTTGACTTAGAGCATCTAGTGTAGACTCTCTAAGTCGACTTAATAGGAGCACCTTTAAGTCGACTTAAGAGTCTTGGGTAGACTCTCTAAGTCGACTTAATAAGGTCGACTTAAAGTCGACTTTATAAAGTCGACTTAAGAAAGTCGACCTAACTTTGTGAGTGTAGACATAGCTTGAGCGGCAATTTGTGAGGCATGGTGATGCGTGGACAACAGTTTTTTGGCGCCAGAAGCATCAGCATGCCTAAGTACCTTAATTCAAAAGAAATGCATAAATGTCATTTCATTAGAACTTTAATAAAAATATTAAACAAAAATTCTGTCCTTTTATTAATTTACTAAACAAATGTGAGATGATGACACTTGCTGCCTATCTAGCCACTACCATCATCTACATCTCACAGTTTTTGTTGCTTGTCTTTGTCAGATTTCCAGAATACCTATACAGAGTAACATATTAGGTATCTACAGAAAGCTCATAATTTGTCATGCTCTATAATCATTGTTAGATGTAGCAATGAGTAAGATTTAAGAAATAATGTATTTATATTGAAAGTATGGGCTTGTCTTAAAAAGTAGCCACAGCGGGATAATATGTCTTAGTGATTATGACTCATTCCAGCAGGAGGGATTTGTCACCCTGCCCTGTGATGGGATGAGCCAGTGCTGTGACGCAAGGCTCAGGTTTCTAGCCTTGTCCCATCCCAAGACTTTCCATGGAAAATCATCAGAGACAGTTGCAGACAATTGAAACTTTGTGGAATTAAAAAAGGAACATTGCAGCGAGACAAAGACTCACCCTGCTTGCAACTAAGGACTTAAGACTCTCAGGCTATGTACACACGATCACGTTATTGCACCTTAAAACTCATTAAGGCGCAATAACAAGCACGGTGAACACACGTGCAAGGGTGATGTTCTGCATCAAGGTCCTTGTTGTAGCGCAATCCAACAACCACTCGGTTGAGAGTGGTAACAGCTGTTGCGGATCATCTGTTGCGCGTTTGAGCTCGTGTGTATGCTCACCACACAATGATTGGCCTCCGGAAATGTCCCAGAGTGCCAATCAATGCCACTCTGGGACATCGGAGCTGTCAACATGTCAATTTCACTGCTCTAGCTGAGCAGTGAAATGTCGGGCTGGAGAAGGGGAGAGAAGCGGGGTCGGGCTGGACCGGGGAAAGACACAGCGGGTCGGGCTGAAGAAGGGAAAGAGATAACGGGCTGAGAAGGGGAGCGATGTGGGGTTGGGCTAGAGGAGGGGAAAGATGCGGCAGGTCGAGTTGAAGAAGGGAAGAGACGCGGGGTCGGGCTGAGAAGGGGAGAGACGTGGGGTCGGGCTGAGAAGGGGAGAGGCGGTGGGTTGGGCTGGAGGAGGGGAGAGATGTGGGATTGGGTTGGAGGAAGGAGATGTGGGCTCCCTGCTGCGGGAAGGCTCCCAGCTGTATTGTGAGCCTTAAAAGGTTACAAACTGTGCTTGCACTGCGCGGGGGTTTGTGATAGGTGTGTGGGTGTGCAACAGCCCCTGCGCGGCCGTGCAGCTTAGAGGGAACATAGCTACAGACTACCGGGATTTGATATGGACCTGGGTAGAGACCTCAAACTGAGACAGATGCAGAGAAGGACTACAAGGATGATCCATGGAATGGAAAACCTGCCTTATGAGAAGAGACTTAAGCAGCTTGGCTTGTTTAACCTAACCAAAAGAAGGTTGAAGGGAGATAGATTGCTTTCTATAAATACATCAGAGGGATAAATACCACAGAGGGAAAGGAATTATTTAAGTACAGCACCAATGTGGACACAAGAACAAATGGTTACAAACTGTCCATTAGGAAATTTAGACTTGAAATTAGATGCAGGTTTGTAACCATCAGAGGAGTAAAGTTCTGGACTAGCCTTTCAAGGGGAGCTGTGGGGGCAAAAAATATACGTGCCTTCAAAACTGAGCTTGATAAATTTATGGAGGGGATGGTATGATGGGACAGCCTAGTTAGGTAATTGGCTGATCTTTGACCATGGTTTGGGACTTCAGTAACTTAGTCATAGGTTACGTATCAGTTGCAGGAGTGGGTGGGAGGTTCTGTGATCTGCATTGTGCAGGAGGTCAGACTTGATGATCATACTGATTCCTTCTGACCTTAAAATCTATTTATCTTCTTTTCTTGCCTGCCACATGAAGAAATAATGGTGTTTGTAGCCTTTTTCTTTTTCTGCACCACTTCTACTTCTGTGTAACCCAAATCCTTGCTTCCACTTTCTCCTGTTTTCAGCATTTCCTTCAAAAAATAACTTTCCTGGAAGCTTTAGTTGGTCCATTTTTTCACTGTGCTATTCTAATTTTTTCTGACTTTGTTTGACCCCACGTAATAGTTGTTGCCAACTAGCTATTACATCATAAGAAAAGATTCTGGAGCCTTTTTAAAAGTAACTGTAAACACTTTTCTTAACTTGTTGCTGAGAATTGTTCAGCTGGGTATCTGCTGACTTGCCTGCCTAGTTTCGCAAATGCTATCAATGTGCTTCTGCTGATACGGATCCTTACACAACTATTCCTTCCTTACAACTCTATGGGTAACTTTGGTTCCTATGCCGAAGTTTCTATGGCCATTACAATTGTGTTCCTTTAATGTGCCATTGGTTTATTCATTAAGAATTTGTTAATAGACCTGTGAAGCCTGTTCATTTAAGTATTCGGTAGAAAATCAGAAGTTTTCTATGTCTGCATTAAATAAGAATTTTTTATTTTAAAAAGCCTCCTAGTAGTGTTTTTTTTCATTAAAATTGATAAGCCAGAGAATGTAAAACTATAAATGTGTCACAACAGTCACCTGAAATTGAAGGTCATTTCTTGTAACCTGCTAAAAATACCTATCATGGATAGCTGTCACTGCTACAATAAATGGCATGGATATGAAGGCAATTATTGAAGTACTAGGTCAAGAACTTTCCTCCATATTACTGATGATAAATTCTAATTAATTCTGTATTTCTCTTCCAAGCTTGTGTTGTCTCTGAATAATACCTGATGAGCTGTAGATAAGAGATGGATTTGAAATAAGATGCTTGCCTGGCTGCAATCTCCCTGTGTACATGCTTTTCACTTTTTTTTTATTTTATTTTTAACTTCTTGTAAAAGGATAAAGGCCTATCTTTTAGCATCCTCCTCCTACCACATTTGGCTTTGATCTTGCTCAATCTGCCCACTCCCTAGATTAATTCTGTCTGACCTTTCCCAAGGAATCCAGGAAAGCCATTTCCACCAGGGTTAGTTGTTTTATTTAAGGCTTTTTAACAAACAAAATCTGAGGGTGTGTCTACACTGGCACCTTAGGTCGGCCTAAGGATGCTTAAGTGGACCTACAGAATTCTGCATCCACACTGGGCACTTGTTAAGTTGACTTAAGCACTTCCTTAAATCGTCTTAATAACATCACCTCTGAAGGTTGACTTAAGGCTTAAATTGACCTTATTAAGTCGACTTAAAAGCCAGTGTAGACGGGTATGTCGATTGAGAAGTGGCGGGTGGCTCTCCCGGCTCCCTTCTCCCTGGGACCGCTCAGGTCCCGGGGAGAAAGGAGCATGGGATCCCTTCTGCCTGGGACAATGGGGTCCCGGGGAGAAGGGAGTCCCGCTGACAGAGGAAACACCGGGGTTTCCACGGTCAGCTGGAGCACGGGGCCAGCAATTGCCAGCCCTGCACTCCAGCTGACAGAGAAAACCCCGAGGTTTCCTCTGTCAGCGTGGGTCCCTTCTCCCCGGGATCTGAGCGGTCCCAGGGAGAAGGGAGCCAGGAGAGCCAGCCGGCGCATGTCTGGCTCTGCCAGGATGAACTGTGAGTGGCTTCTTGGTCCCGGCAGAGCCAGCCGTGCGCCAGCTGGCTCTCTCCGGGACAAGCTGCCAGCCTCTCGGGCTCTCCAGCAAGGGTTCCAGCAGGGGATCCCCTCCCGCTGGAGCCCTGGCTGGGGAACCCTTCTCCCTGGGACCATGGCTCCCCTTACAGGGAAGCCGCAGGTCTGGGGAGAAGGGAGCAGGGGCTCCCCAGGGACAAGGGAGCCACAGTGGCTCCCTTCTGCCAGGAAGCCATGCGGGGCTCCCTTGTGCCCCCTGCCCTAAGTCGACCAAGTTGACTTAGTGCATCTACACTGGCTAAGTTGACTTAATAAAGTCGACTTAGACCCTAGTTCGAATTATAATGAGATGTTATTAATTCAAACTAGTTTTTCCTTAATTCAACTTAAGGAGCAGCTTAAGATAAATTAAGGAAAGCCCAGTGGAGACATGGAGTAAATTAAGTCGACTTAAGGCTGCTTACGTCGACTTAATTTATAAGTAAGTGTAGACGCACGCTCGGTGATTACCATAACTTGCTCAGCTACATCATCAGCTTAGAGTGAGCTTTGGTCTCTAGCACACCCTAAGCACTACCCCAGGGGAAACTCTAGTACCTTTTGTAGACACCCTGTACTTGAGGGGCCTCTGAATTTAATTAGGAGACTACAACTCCCATCATGTCTTGGGGAAAAGGGAGGAGAACCTGGCTCTGTTCAGGGGAAGAGACTTCTGGAATGGTGGACTCCATTTTGGTGAGGAGTGTGTGGACTTTTCTAAAAGCTGCTGCTGCTGACTGCTCCTGGCGATTCTGAGGCTGATGCTGAGAACCTGCAAGAGGTTGTTCGAGCAGGGAGCTTCAGAGGCTGGTGGCACTGCTCAACCCAAAAGCAGGGACAGAGCTTGGAGTTGGCTAAACTAGGCCTGCAGTAAAGGTGGTGTGAATACCCCGCTCCCCCACACCACTTTGGAGCAGGGTTTGTAAAGGGAAGGGACTCTGCAGTGAGACTAACTGAGCCTAAGAAGAGGCAGAGTGTTGGTTCCTCTGAGCCAGGGCCAGGACTACTGACATTTGGTTGCGCCCACTCTAAATCTTCAGTGTGGTTCTGTGACTGGACTGATACACAGACCCAGCAGAGCACTGTCTCGTCTCCTTCATCAGACCTTCAAGCGGACCATGCAAGCAAGGGGTCAGGGTTCTGAACTCTGGGGGAGTGCGTACTCCAGAGGTGGGGTAATTGTGGCCTTATAAATGCTAGTTAGTTAAGTTTCCTTTACTCCTGTATTCTGTGCGTGTTAATTGATTTATTTGCCTGTCCCGGTGTATTTAAAATAGTAGTGATATTTAATTTCATCCTGTTATGACAAGTTTTCTTTGTTAAGTAAAGGTCTGTGGTTACTATTTTTACCAGCATGAGTTTAGTCCTGGAGGCTCTCAAGGCACACCACTGAGTGTGTACAGGATCCAGCCAGGTGGAGCACTGCCAATTTTAATTTCCTTTATAGCAAGGGGATTGCAGCAAAAAGGGTGAATAGAGGATTCCCACTTAATCCAACATCACCACTGAGATATTCAGGATCTCCCTTTTGCCATTAAACTTAGGTGCCTATGCACACACAAATGTTGCCTGCTCCCAAGTAACCCAGGGAGGAAAAGGAGGGAGTTACACTTTCTTCCCCATTGTTATTTTTGCCCACACAGACTTCATTTTATCTAATCCATCACTTCTGATTTCTTTAAATCCATCTCATTATTGATATACAGTGCTACTATACCCTCTTTGCCTTCAAGTCTCTTTCTCCTAAACAGCATATACCCTGTATGCCAGTCATGACTACTATTTCACTATGTTTCTGCTGTCCCCATAATATCTGGTTTCACTTTCTCTACCAGTATCTCAAGTTCCTTCATTTTGTTACTCAAACTTCTTGCACTGGTATACAAACATATTCATTTTTGCTGTTTGGCTTCACTCACAGTCCATACACAATTTGGCACAGTCATTCTACTGCATATTAAACTGGTAACTACACTACTATTCCTCATGATGTCCATTTTCCTACCAACTGCTGTATCCTTTCTTACTTCATAGTCCTCCCTCTTAAAATCTGGCATGGGATTACCCAGGCACCTCCCAATCCTTAATTTAAAGCTCTCTTAATCAGTTGCACCAGCCTCTATCCTAGAATCCCATTTCCCTCCCAACTCAGAGGAAGTCCATCTGAAGATAACAGTCCTCTGTCCATGAATGCCTCCCAGTGGCCATACATCCCAAAGCCCTTCTTATAGAACCACTGCCTAAACTAACTGTTTATCAGCATAATATTGTCAGATCTTTGTTGTCCTCATCTAGGGAATCCTACTGAAAATTACCTAAGCCTTGATTTCCTTAAGAGTCTTTAACAATTTATCATAGTCTTCTTTGATACATTCCAGTGAGAATCTATCTGTATCATTTGTACCCACATGAAGGACAGTAAGTGAAAACATTGGAATGAGTTACCTAGGAAGGTGGTGGAATCTCCATCTTTGGAAACGTTTAAGGCCCGGTTAGATAAAACCCTGGCTGGGATAATTTAGTGGGAATGGTCCTGCTTTTAGCAGGGGGTTGAACTAGATGACCTCATAAGGTCCCTTCCAACCCTAAGAATCTATGATTCAAAATGGGTTCTTTCCTGCTCCTGTTACGATCCTCTTCAGCTTCAGATCAACATCCCATATCTTAGCACTGGGCAGACAGCAGACCCCTCTGTTCTCTGGATCAGCTCTGGTTACAGGTCTGTCCATTCTTCTTGTAGAAAGACCTCTTTTGAGGTACCCTCTCCAGGCCTGCAGCTTTCACACACTGTCTTTTCCTTGTGATGGTGCGATTCTCTAACCTATTCCCTGTTCTTTCAGGCTTCAAGGCCTCTCATCTACGATTGTCTCTTGCTATCCTCTACTGTCCTTCCTATAGCATCCTGGGGCTCTTACTTGTGGTATCTCTTTTGGCTCATCTACTCTTTGTATAGCACTAGCTGCTCTTCTCTCCTTCCTTGACCTCCCACCTTCAGTTGACATCAGCTGTGGCCCTTCTTTATGTTCCAGCTCCACAAACCTGTTCCTGAGCTCTATTTCTCCTTCACTAGCTCATCGTTTCCTCTACCTAGTTCTCGCAGTCATATGCTTCCAATGTCCACTTTCCTCACCCAGGAGTCTCCCCTCAGAGTTCTTTAATCCCACTTGCAACTGCAAATCTGTTTTTTTCCCTTCAACCTTCCCATGTTGTTGCTCCATCAGCTGCTCAACCCCCCTTCCAAACTCAACCACAGTTTGCACCTGCATCTCTAAACCTCGAATCTGCTCTTCTATCAGATCTACGAAGCAGCATTTCATACAAATGAAGCTCTTTTGAGGTACCCCCTCCAGGCCTGCAGCTTTCACACACTGTCGTCTTTATTGTCTCTTCCACTGCTTCAGTCACTACCACTGCTGTCTATCTCTCATAACCTTCCCACCTTCTTCCTATCAGTAAGAGATAAGAAAGCACCAAAACACACCCCCAACAAACACCACAGCAATTCCAGAATACCACACTTCTCCTCCCCAAACTCCCCTCTCCAAACTCCCACTCAAAATCCCCTGTTAGCAGTCATGGTTGCTGGCTCCTGTGCTGCAGCAGGAAGAAGAGAGTATTTTAATATAAGATTGAGGAAATGCCATGTATGGAAGGCACAAATTTTTCACCAGAAGTCAGACAGATGGGGAGGATATAGATCAATATGTAACTGATTTAAAACTGGCAGCACAGTCTTATGAATATGGAGAACTGTGTAAATCCTCATAAAAGACCTATCGTATGTGGCACTGTGTCAGAATCAGTGTAAGCGAGCTCCAGAGGGTTAGTTGTGTTAGTCTAACTCAGCAAAACAAACAAGACATCCTGTGGCACTTTTAAAGATTAACAAATGTATTTATCACATGAGCTTTCGTGAGAGAATTCCCACTTCAAATGTAAGTGAGGTTGTTGAGGAAGACTAACTCTTGAACTTACTGTGGACATATGTCAGGCATAGAAGATGACTGAAAAACCCCTGAAAGCATTGGTGTGCACACATTGCAGTGCAATATCCTCTTTAATAAGCACCCATCCATGCAGTCATGGACGAGAGGGTGTCCTGCTGCTAATAAGACCTTTTGATTAAAAGAAGTGAAAAAGAGGAGTAGGAGGCAACAAACGTGACCACAGCCATGCTGTAAGGAACTGCCCTGTGAATGGGCAAGAATGCCAAAGTGTACCAAACAACCATTTTTGCCAAAATGTGCAACTCTGGAAAGAAAAAGTCCCAGGGCAAACAGATGGTTACTCTCCCAGGAGGAAATGGGTACTCACAAGATCAGATCCTCAATATGCTGAGCTCTAAGCCACCCATGATGTTATATGGATTTGCTCATTAACCATGAGTTTTCAAATCAATAATGGATTACAGGCCAATGTGATGTCCGTAAAATTATACAACGCTCTAAGGGCCAAACCACTTCACAACTCAAATCCAGCAGATAACTTATTCAGGGGAAAGTCTGCAAGTATGTGGTAAATGCAATTTGGGCAGAGTACTGGGATAAGAAACCATTTCTGGGATTTTAGGTGTTTGTCTCATAAGCCATACTGGGTTTACAGGCTGTGATAAGCTTACACTTAGTACCAAGAATCAATATGGTAAAAGGAAGAACCAGAAAGTGACTGGATTACATTTAAAGAATACAATAATGCATATGAAGTTTTAGGATGCTTGTCACAAAGATGGACTCACAATTATCACCTGTAATTCAAACACCTCTTAAAGTTCCAGTGGCATTAAGGGACAAAGCTGAAAAGAACTGTACTGAATGGAACAGTTGCAAGTATTAACAAAAGTGCAAGGGCCTACAAAGTGGGTCAATTCTATAGTAACTATAGAAAAACCAAGTTCAAACAAAATATGAATATAGTTCCAAGAGATATGAAGAAAGTAATACAAAAGAGAAAATTTTCAGTTGCCTACTGTAGAAGAAATTGCCAGCAAGTTAGTGAAATTTGTGGCCTTGCTGTCTGAAATGCCAGTATAGATTTTGGCAAACCCAGATGACAAAACTTCTAGACACTTTTGGCATCTGTTCACCTCTGGAAGCATATCAAAGGAAACCCAACAGACCTTCGGAGATCTGAAATTTGTTGAATGTTAAATAGGTGACATATTGAGGCGGGGAAATACCATATGAGAACATGATGAGAAAGTTCTAGATATGCGTCATGAAAGTGGCTGTCACAGAGCTAAAATATTTGGAGCTTCACTTAGCAAAAAGTCTATAATCTGAGAACTCAAAAATTGCTGCAATAACAAACAATCATACTAATGCAGAATTGCAAAGATTTCTTGGAATGGCTATTTAGCATGGGAAATTTAATCCACATGTGTCAAGAGCAGCAACTGTATTAAGAAAACTGTTGGTAAAAGAGGTCATATTCTCCTGGGTGCCAATACATGAGGTAACATCAGAATTCTTGAAAGATCTGCTTACAAGGGTACCCATGCTGAAGTAATGTAGTGTCATATAATCAGTTACTAGGCCAGTGGATGCAAGTTCCATTGGGTTAGGGGCTATATTACTGCAAAAGGAGATGCTTGCTATTTATCCTCTAAAGCTTTGACACTACGCAATGGAACTAAGCCCAAATAGAAGTAGGAATATTGGGAACAGTATTTGGCTGTATTTGATTTCACCACTTACTCTATAGAAAAAGAGAGCTATGAAACAGACCACAAGCCTATAGATCATTTTCAGAAAACCTCTATATAGTGCTCTACGAATGATGCTAATAATCCAGCTGGTTGCTAATACTCCAGAAATATCGACTTGAGTTTGGATACAGATTCAGGAAACAGTTAGCAATTGCTGGTGCTTTATCCAGAGCGTGCATAGTGAAAGAGTAAGCTCAAAAGAAGGCGATGTTGCAATACATCTTCAGTCTTATTTGCCTGTTTCAGAACAGATTTTGAAGGACTTTCAATTAGCTTCTGCAAATTATGCTGTCCTGCAAAAATCTTAACACAAACTAGTTGGCAAGGATGACTGGACAAGAAACCTAAGAGGATTCCCCTACTTACTGGTCATATCCAGAGGAACTGAGAGTACAAAATGGACTTATCTTTAAGAGTGACAGAATCATAGCATCAGAAAGCATCAGAAAAGAGATCTTATCTATTAGACTTGAGAGTCATCTGGGGGAGATGTATATAAAAGGAGAGTTCCAGATGCTATCCATTGCCAAGGCAGATATATTCAGATTGAAGATATTGTACACAGTCTTGCATCACATGTCAAACCCTCAAACAAAAGTCAAAGGGACCAACGGTACCACAAGAGATCCCCAAAGAGACATTGGCAGAAATTAGACATGGACCTGTTTGAGGTTTAAGGTGCAGATTATCTCATTCTTGTTGATTGTTATTTGAAATACTTGGTCTGCTTGCTTCAGGATACCATAAGTGTGTCTGTCATCAGACACGTCAAGGCTACGGTATATCTGAAGAACTCATTTGTGATAATGGACCACAATTTCAGTCCAGAAACTTTAATATTTTTGCAGTGAGACTTGATTCACAAAACATGAAATCGGTTGTTCCCACAATTGAATGCCATGGTTGAGAGAGCAGTTAAAACTGTAAAATGATTCTAAAAATAATTTATCTTGGATAATGCATATTGCTATCTTAGCGTTTTGGACTACTATACCCAGGGAGTCCGAGAGATTTAGCATCACCTGCTCAGTTCCTCATCAGAAACTTCTCAGAAACTACTGAATTCTTCAAAGTTGCTGCAACCCAAGTTGATAAAAGGAGACATACATAAATTATCTAAAAATTGAGATGAGGAAAACAAAAATATTTATTTGAAAAAGATGCAAAGCCTTTACTACCCCTGGAAAAATATAGAGACTGTTTGGATTCATCAAAAAAGAGCATGGGAGCCAGCACAAATGATGGAGCAGTAGGTTGGTCAAAGATTTTATCTTAATGAGACAGAGGAAAGAAACATATACAGAAGAAACAGAAAAGATCTGATGCGCTCTAAAATACCTCTGCAGGAGAGGAATGAAAATATAGAACAAATACAAACTGTGTCAACATCCAACTCTACTACAAGCAATACTAGACAAGTCTGCCAAATATTCTGAGTTTCAAGTGGTCAGTTTGAATACAGGAAAAAAATAGAACATCAATATTCCTTTTTCCACCTATGAAGATAGAGAGATTAAAACATCTTACGAGATATATGACTAATTGTTCTAGACCCATACGGTTTCAGATTAGAGTTATAGATTCTAAATTAAGGTGACAGAGTTAAGTAAAATGATTCAAATTCAGTTTTACCGTGTTTTCGTTTAATAAGGGAGATGACAGTAGGAACCAAAAATTTATCCATGGAAATCATTATGTACCAGTCTTATCAGCAGAAGCACATAATCATTGCCAGCATGTAGAGCCAAGCAGGCAAGGCAGGAACACCTGTCTGTAACAGTTCTCAGCTACAAGTAAATATTTACTGTTACTTAAAAAGATCTCCAGTATTTTTCTGTTATAATAGCATGTTGGCAATAGCTATTACAAACATCAACTAGAAATTAAGTCAATTTAAAAAGATATATAAAGTAGTTTTAGGTATCACTACTTCCCCCCAAGTTTCCCTGCCAATTTTTGTGACTTACAACCTGTGTTTTCCAATTTTATAGTTTTTTCTCTCTCCTCTGTTGTTGTGTGAAATTCCCTTTCAAACAATAATGAAAACCAGTGAAACTGACAATATATAAAATGCTGTGCTTTTAACCACAGTAAGGAGCTATTTTTCAGTCATAAATGTGATCCTTAAATTGATAATGTTGCTTTAACATTAACCTATCATGCTAGCAGCATTTGCCTGAAAAAAAATCTTATCCTGTTAGTAGATCAGGAACCTGCTGGCAAATGCAGCTGACTTGTACTGCAGATAGCTGATTACCCAACCCAGACTCAAAGGAAGTAGGAGTCTGTCTGTCTGACTTTCTCTTCAGGCGGCTTACAGCTCAACCTAAAATATCCTTGGGAACCATCCCTCTGTTCTGCCACATCCATGGAGCTGCCATGTCATCCCTGTGAGATGCCACATCTTAGGCTAAATTTTTGTGCTTCATGTTGAGCTCCTTTTTGTGAATAAAACCAAGCGTAGTTTTGAGCTGCTCCAAACCATAAAGAAATTTCGGATGTAGGCCTCCATTATATTGTTGGCAGCTAGCCTAAAAACCACATTTTTGGCCCAGATTTGGCGAAGGGTTTTAGGTGCCTAAACGTTTAACATAGTGTATTTTAATATAAATGGTTTTTATTTGGAAGTTCTTACTGGCGCAAAATGACACAATGTGGCAGTTAATGTGGCAACAATTTCACCATGGAAGACATACAAATTGCAATCAGAAATTTTAAAAACAAATGTATTATGTGTATAGCTCATCTATATATATTGTAGTAGTGCCCCAAATATATTGAGAATGGTTTTTCACTTGTTAAGCTTTCAGACCTTTGGACTGAGAAAAATGGATGCAAGTATCCATTAAAATGTGATCTTGCGGTCCATATACAACATTCAAGGCGTCGCTATTGTCTGCTGATGAAAATTTCAAAGTTACTTGTAAAAGGTTCATACTGATTGCCTTAGTTAAAGTTACTTCAAAAAGGGATCTTTTTAATATCACTCATCAGTTATATACAGGAGATTACTTTCTCATACACAAGTGTCCTATTAATACTCCCCTTTGACAAAAAGGATTCAAGACTAGCAGAATGTATTTTGTTAAAAAAAAAATCCAACTTTTCTTAAGTAAGAAAAATAATGTGATTTTATACTATCTATGAAATTTTCCCAGTTCACATCATTTACTGGGTATTTTTTCTCAATTTCTTTATCCCTTTTTGTACTGGGCACTTTAAATAACAGAATAATGAAATGTTCTGGAATGAAAATGTGCCATTAGGGACATTTGCTTAAAATGTTCCAATATTGGGCGAAAACTCAGGAGTAGTGGTAAATTTACAATACTGATAACAGCTGAAACCATCTTCCTCATTGTCCATCTAGTGAAGTCACAACCCAGAATAGGTGAATTTTTATAAGCATACTGAACACTAAATCATATAGACATAGGAAACTGATCTTTGACTCTTGATGATATGATTAAAAACGATTTTTACTTTGCCAAATTTTAAAAAAATATTCATGTGTTCATCCTGGAAGATACAGGCCCTGATTCTAATTGCCTTTGTACTGATGTCTATCAGGAATTATACCCTTTTCATGCCATTTCAAACTCACTGAAGCTAGTCTTGTATACTTGTGTATGATAGATCAGTATCACAAGCAATGGAACTGTGATGTGGCAACATTATAGCCACAGAAAAGCAAAGGATGAGAGATCCTCACCTGATGCAAACCAATATAGTGCCACTGAAATCAAACCATTCTGTTTTACACCAGTTTAGGATCTGGACCAAACTGTATTTTCCAAAGTTTAGTGCTTTGAAAAGTTAGACATTGTGAAGTAGAGAGGTAAATGTCATGTTATGAGAGGATTTAACATTATCTTTGCCCCCATGTCCCTTTAGTAGCAGTAAGTTTTATATTCACTGAACAGTTTTATAACCATTAATGTTACCTACAAGATAACATAACTTTTTAAAATTAAGTAAATAATGATACAAGGCATTTACTTGGGATTAATGGACCAGCTAAATGGAGTAGAATTGATGGATTAAAAGAATCCAGTTTAACACCCAGTACCCAGGCATCGATAAAAGAAGCTATTTAACATCTGATCTGACCTTGTATCCTTCTGCTTATTTAGCTCTTTAGGGCTTGTCGACACCATGTGGTATTAAGCACCAGAGGAGTGTAAATTGTGGAATGTTTTAAAGCATTGCACTCTAACTGCCCCATATAGACCCTAGTGATACACACTAAAAGGTTCCTAGCGTGCATTAACATTGCTGTTTGAAATAGGACTACATCAGTACACAGTAGATACTAGAATGAATCAGCTAGATCTATAGATGTTGAATATCTTCTTCTTCTGACACCTGGTTACTGAATGGTTAAACTAGATCCCTTAGAGTATTTAGTATTCCAGTAAGTCAGGCACCATGATCCATTCACTGAGAGTGTTTTTTCAAGTTCAGGCACAAATATCAAGTGTTAGTTGTAGGTTCAGGGACTCAAACTGTCATGATCAAGACTGCCATGTGGATGTGTAATAGAATTCTTGTTGAGAACTTCAGGACTAACTCATGTTTGTTCAGAGATCTGACCAGTTAGAACCCGCTGCAGAATCAGGGCCTCCAATGTCTGCTATGAGAGGTGTTCCCTGGTAGTCTGATCTTTTCCATTGATACATGTTTGATAGTAATACAAACATCCACAAGTAGATACAGTTGGGTGGATCTGCAAACTCTAACAATCAAACCAACCAACCAAAAACCAACCAACCAAAAACCAACAACCAAAAATAAAACTCCAAAACCAAAAACAAAACCCCCCAACACACCCCACAATTCCCCTTAATACGAATTTCTGATCATAGAGAAAACTAGAAAAAGCAAAATTTAGAATTCCAAGCTATCTTCCAAGCCAATTAAATCATAGCACATATACATATGTAAGACTGGATATATGATGTCAGTTATTAAAATTACATTCCTTCGTGATCTAGAAAAAAATAAATGTTGGCTTCCTTCAGAGTAAAGGCTGGAAAACCGGCTATTTACTATCGTATCTGAGTTTAATGTTTTTTCTTTAGCACTCTGAAAATCTAATTTCCTCTAAACAGGATCTGTGTTATCGTCCATCACGTCCCTTTTGTGCTGGCTCCTTAGTGATATTGCTCATAACGGTTTGGCCTGATAGATACTGTAGCATCACACCACAATTGTCCTAACAGATGCTTGCACTCTAATCATATACACAGTAATCAAATAGTATGTGTTAATATATATACCAGTAACATAGAGCTTGGGTTTTTTTTCTGAATCCTCCTCTTACTTTCATAAAAGACCTTCTTTATCTAATACTAAAAAAAAATCTTGGAGTGTAGCACCAAGACTGCCACTGTATTATTCTCCACTGGTTAACAGCACCTAGCAAATGGAATGAAGTTTTATAACCACTTCAGAAGCTTTAAATTGGATTCTAACTTATTCAGCTATTTGGCCTCATGGAGCCAAATAGTTAAAAGGACTGCAACCAAAAGTTGTGCAGAGTCTGTGGAAGGCACAAATATTAGCATTTCAATGTCTCATTGCTTTATGAGTTGCAAGACCTAGTCAGGTGGTTAGACATTGAAATTCAAATATTTATGCCATCAAATGATTCTAAGCAACATATAGAAATTTGAAAGCTGTAAAAGCCCAAAATGCATGTGATCCAAACCAATTCAATTTAGCACCAAACAGGCTATTAAGTTCTACAACAAACTAAATCTATAAAAAAGGACTTTCAAAAGAAGAAATTTATAATACTCTAAAAATATATGTCACAAACTTGTGACGGAATAGAATACATTGCAGCAGTTTGCTTCCAGCTAGCAATACATACTAAATTCTTTCCCATTCTTATAGTAACCTTCTCCAGAAAGCCGGAAAAGTAATAAAAAAACCATTGTAGGGCTGACTTGCTGCAAACTCAAACTGGTATTTTTTAAAGAGTTTTTTGGCATGAACCAGTGATTCCCAATCTTTTTGGCTCGAGGGCCAAAAAATATTGTTTTTACAACCCTGAAGGGCCACTAGTCTATCAAATGATAAAAAAAGTATTGAAATATACATCATTAAGGACTACACATCACCATGTGTTTAGTGAAACATTTTGATGCTTCTTTGCTCAGTTTTACATTTGCTATTTTACACCTCCAGATTACTCACCGCATGTCACAGACAAAGCACTAGTGTAGCTGAGGGACTGTCACCTGGCAGCTAAGCCACAGTGGCTGGCTTACAAAGTGCAGGCCAAACCATAAGGCAATGATTTTTAAAGTCCTGCCTTTCATCAAGCATGGTAGGTCCTGCTGCTCCACCAGCAGTGCTGTTTCCCCACACCCCTACTGCAGCCAATTTAGCAGGAGTTTAGCAAGGAGACTGCCTCCTTGCTGATCTCCCATCCTTCGGGCTGCAGAAGGGAAACAACAAGAATCCCCGTAGCTCTGTGTACGCCACATTGGTCCTTAGGCAGTGACCGCCTTCTGCAGCCCGGGGGACAGGAGATCAGTGCTCCCCTCCCTCTGGCTCCAGCAGGGACCCCAGCACCTAGGGATTCAAGCAGAGTGCTTTCCTTTAGAGCACTGATCTCCCCTCCACTTGGCTGTAACAAGAAGCCTGATCTGGCCTTTGCCTGAGTCCTTAGGCAGCAGCTTTCTTCTGCAGTCAGTGGAAGAGGAGCTGTGGGCCACTTTTCGCCCCCAGGGCCACAGCACCTAGGGGTCCACGTTTGCGCAGATACAGTCCAGAGTCTAGGAATATACTTTAGTTTTTCCTCCTAAGCAGTCTTCTAACAGCACCATATGAAAAAATGTTCACCCTGCTGCTGAATCCAGAGAAAAATGTGGACTGTTAGACAAACACGAATTGTAGGAGTTAAAGAAATCTCACGGAAATCAAAATATAGCCCTGGTAGCCGTTGGGAGCTCTAGCCAGCTTTGCCTTAAGTCAGACACCAATCAGATAAATGCTACAGGAGCTTATCAGGGAGATGAGGGTCACTGTGTATGGCGCCCAGCTCATCACCTCCATTGCTTTACCATTACTCAGCAATTCCAGTGCCTCATTTGCATCTGTGCAACCCTAGTGGCCTGGACAAGTATTTAAAATATGAACGTCAACAAAAGTGTTCAAGAAAGCATTGTCAAGTTTTATGGCCACATTCTCAACATAATGCAAGGAAAGCTATGAGGACAAATTCCTTATGTGCAAAGGAATGTGCTTCTCTGTTAAATATTGTATAGAAATATGTTCTATTGAAAGAAGCATTACATTTAAAAGTATTTAAATATGAATTAAAAATACAAAGGAAATATTCAAGATTGACTCTGTCTGGGTAGACCACTCTGACCACAGAACATAGAAGCTGTCCTTTGCAGGCAGGGAACCTACTGTTTCTCTCATAATCTTTTTTGAGTACCTGGACTCTTCTAGCCAGGACCAAAGGGTATGTCTACACTTGCAAGTTAGGTCGACGTAAGGAGGCTTAAGTCGACCTAACTTTGTCGAGGTCCACACCAGGCTTTCATTAAGTCGACTTAAGAAATTCCTTAAGTCAACTTAATGAAAGCTTAAGTTGACTTAGTAAGAACCGTCGGTTAGGTCGACCTAACCCTTAAGTCGACTCCTTAGGTCAATTTAAGCACAATGTGGCCATGGATTAACCCTTAAGTCAACTTTATTAAGTCAATTTAAGGGCAGTTAGGTCGATTTACTAAGTCCCAGTTCAGGATAACCACTTTGTTAAGTCAACTTAATAAGGTCGACTTTAGATCAACTTAACAAAGACGACCTAACTTTTTCTATTGTAGACATAGCCAAAGTGCCCATTATGTAACCATTTCACAGCTTTGTCTTTCCCATCACTAAACTTCATTCTTAAAGCTTGCATCCTGGCTACTGCCCCCTGGAGCCCACCCAGCTATCATAATGAGATACCCATTAAGCAAACAAGCATCTACATGCATCCCAGCAAATCTCTAGACCTTCATAGCTCCTCTAATATCTCCTTGAACCAAGCAGCTAAGCTTTTCTTCAGAGTATCTTTCAGGTTTCACTTTCTGCAGCTATTCTTGGCAAGTATCTAGATCAGCTCAAAGTGTCTGACGAAGTGGGATTTTCTCCCACGAAAGCTCATGCGATAAATAAATCTGTCAATCTTTAAAAGTGCCACAGGACTCTGTTTGTTTTTCTGCAATAGACTAACACGGCTACCCCTTTGGAACCAGAGTAGTATTGAATGCCCTCCTCTTTTCTCCTGCAAGCTTCCTTTTCTTTCCTTCTTTAAGGTGCCAGGATGGCTCTGGCTTTCTGCGGGGAAAAAGAGGAGATGTGTACTAGTTACACTTTGAAAAGACCGTGTAGGATGTTACATGGTGGGGATGTGATTAGTCAAGGCAGGGAGGAACAAAAAGAGAAAAGCATTTCCTACTGCAGAAAATGGCAGCTTTACCTCTTTGCGTTAACCAGTCTTATTTTTTTAAATCCATTAGAAAACAGACAATTCCTCCGTGTTTGAAAATTCTGTACCCACAGAGTTGCGCCACGCCTCTTGCCCTCTGGGGGCTCCTCCCTTCTCCTGGTACAAAGGACTCACAGTCATCTCTGTTGCAGTCACCAGTGCTCTAACCCTAACCCACCCTAACCCCCAGGTCCTTTTCTACAGCGCTGCTACTTAGCCAATCAGTCCCCAGCCTGTAGCAGTGCATGGGATTTTTCCGTCCTAAGTGCAGGACTTTGCACTTGTCTTTGTTGAACCTCATGAGGTTTCTTTCGGTCCAGTGTTCCAATTTGTCCAAGTCTCTCTGGATCCTGTCCCTGCCCTCCAGAGTATCTACCATTCACCCCAGCTTGGTGTCATCCAGGAACTTATTAAGCACGCAGTCTATCCCATCATCAAGATCATTAATGAAGATGTTGAACAGAACCGGCCCCAGGACCGACCCCTGGGGCACTCCACTTGTTATATTGCAGTAGTACCTAAAAGACTCAGCTGAGAGCAGATCTCCTTGTGTACATCCATACAATAAGAGACAACCCTGTCCTTACAGCCTATCTTACAGTGTCCATCATCATAGCATGCAAGCACTTTCCACATACAATTGGTAGCGACAATGAAAACCCTAATGGCCTTCCTGGTGTCTGTGGCCCTTTTCCCCCTTCAAGGTAAAAATCCCTGTTTGTGGCAGGGTTTGTGTTTTAGGTGTTATTAATTGATTCTTTTGTGTGTGCAGGGCCGGATCAATGCAGGGGGTATAGGGGCTGAAGCCCCGGGTCTCCGCCTAAAGAGGGGTTGGGGGGCAGGCTCCAGCCCCTAAGAGCCCTCTGTGATCTGGCCCCTGCCACCCCACTTAGCTTGGCACAGTGCCAGCAGGGCCTAGGGGTTGCTGGAAGGGCCTCTACCAACACAGGGGAGTGGGGAGGAGCCCTGGGGCCAGAGGCTGGGCTCTGCGGTGCTCTCGCCCCATCCCTGGGTCAGCTAGTCTGCCCCCAGAGCAGGGTGGGCCGGCATGTGTTCACTCTGCTCTGAGGGTGGGGCTGGCTGGCACTCAGTCCAGCCTCTGGCGTGGCCTTCCAGGGCCCATGGCTCAGGAAGGCTGCACCAGAGGCCACACCAGACTGGGGCAGGAGCACCACAGACAGCAACCTCTGGCCCCAGGGTCCTCTCAGCGCCAGCCCACCCCAGGTGAACAGAGGGGCCCCTGGTGGTGGGGGGCTGGGGTCCCAGGCCAGGGGGGCCCCACAGTGGTGGGCAGTTCAAGGCCCTGAGGCCTCTTAATCCAGCCCTGCATAGAAGGGAACTTCTCCCCACAGTCTGTTCCTTCCCATGCTGAAGGTTTGCATTTTGGGGCACCTGCCATTCCAGAACTATGGGATCCTGGAAACGTTGATAAAGAGCCCTTGCCCGAGAGACCAATTCTGCGTGTGGAATAGAGGAGTGTAGTTCACTTTCCTTGAAGCACCATACCACTGAAGCTGGCATAGAGGTATAAGGTCTCTGCACAAATGACCCAGGGACTTGCCAGGTTTGAGGGTAAAACCACTACTTTTGAGGACAAAAGCACTACCTGCTCCATAAGGTGCAACCCTTGCCATCCAATTATTTGGTTGACTTACTGCCAAGGAAACCTCAGAACCCCCCCCCCCCCCCCCCCCCACACACACACACAAGAGCTCATCCCTTGGTTATTTTTATGGACTATGAAATAAAAGCTCTTTTATGGTGGTTTGTCCATTTCCTACCCATAGATTTTCCCCCACAGTATATTTATGAATTTTTGGTTCAATTTAGCTTTAATGTACTCAAGTGATGGGGCTTCCACAACCTTCTCACCCCCAGGATACTACAAAGTATACTCCATCCTGTTTATTAGCAACATTTATTGATGTTTAGAGGTTGTCTACTCATGAAAATTAATCCAAAGCAGGGTTGGGTGTAAACTGAAAATGGATTAACTATTCCTGATTATCTCCATGTGTGGATACTCTTATTCTGGAATAAGAGCATGTTAGATCTCCTTTCCTTTTTTTTCCTCTTAGCTATAAAAATCCTCCTCTCTACACCCTTGTAGCACCCAAAATAATCCTATTTATGGCCATTTACACCCTTCATATGCATTCACGTGATTCTGCAGCTATCATTTAGCCAAACTGCAAATTTTTAGTTCTCATATTCTTTCCTCATATGTCACTGCCCCTTTTCATCTCTAAATTCCATCCAATTTGTCAGCAAAATATCTTTTTTTTCCATTTCTTCTCCCAAGTGTTATCGTGAATACTCTTAAAATTCTCTGTCAATTTACAGAATGAAATTGTTTCTAAAAGTGGAAGGAAGTAATGTCATGAGTAAATGGATTGACATCATGATATTCTGTCATCTGGAAGACAGGGATTGTGGAGTGATATAGACAGTCTTCACCACTGCAGTTGAATATACATGAAGGGGCGCCTAGACTTTTTAAGAAAGATTTAGAAACTATCATCTATTCTTCAGTCTTGCCACAAGAATGGAAGTAAAAATTTTTACTACTCTAGTGTCACATTGGTCACTTAGTGCAATTTATTAAGGCTACCGAGGTTGAAGGATAAAAGCACCTAGCTGGCACCTAACCTTATAGTAATTGCTGTGAATTTGGGAAAAGCAGCTTGAAGGTACTTGTTTTCTATGTTTTCTGAAACAACTTCCCATGAGACTTCTCTGTGAAGTCTCTCTTTGAACACTATTAATGTTGCAAACATAGTCCAAAATACTACTTTATTTCATATTTCATTTTGCTTCTGTTTATTTTTTCTAGGTTGAAAAAATTATCAAATACATTTAAGGGTAATTCAATTGTGAATGCTGATGAACATTTACATCTTGTGTTCAAAAAGACAATTGGAGCAAATTCTCAACATATGCTTAGAGTATATCTAACATTGGATCCTCTGTCAAAAAGAAGCCTAGAAAGACTTCATAGATGGTATAAGATATCAAAGGCAATGGGCAGTCTGAGAGTCCGAGAAGGGAGGTCTATAAGCCCTAGAATGCTGAAGACTTTGTTCCCTATTGACTAGCTGGAGTTAATAGGGGGTGATTAGGTGCAGCTGAGGACAATCAGGCCCAGCCAGGTGCCTGATAAAAACCACCTGCTCCAGCAAATGAGGCATAAGCTGGAGGACTAGCAGGAGTACAATGCTGTGCAGAGCAGAGCAGAGCAGAGCAGAGCAGTTCAGTTCAGTTTGTGGAAGGTACTGAGCCTAGGAGGGGAGGTAAAAGCAGAGACAGAGACTTGAGAGAAGAAACCCTGTGCAAGGAACTGAAAGGGCAGAGTTGGGGAACGCAGCCCAGGGGAGAGAGTTGTGGATTTGTACATTGTCAGCAGCACATAGCTGTAACTCACAGGGCTCCTGGGCTGGGACTAGGAGTAGAGGGTGGACCCGGGTTCCAAACCCCCTCCCTCACCAAACCACCCTGAAGTAAGCACCCTGTACAGCAGGGTTGGGGTAACTGGAGTCACCCTGACCCCACCACCCACTGAAAAAGTATGAGAGCCACCATGGAAGAGCAGGCAGTTTGCCACACTGGGCTCAAGAGCATATCTTTCGATAGGGCATTCTTTCTGAGGGGACGTTACCTCTGCAAAACATCTTTCTTGATCCACCAGAGTTTAAGTAGCTAACCTGGCACTGCAACACCATCATTTCATGATTAATGGTCCATAAGTGGAGAAACTGGAATTTGAAAGAGTTTATGATACAGCTGAGTAAAATACTGTTCATCTTTTTAAAAATAATAAATGTAGTTACAAAAACTAACTGGGAACTTGACGGATCAAAATACCATACTGAAATATTTAAATTTGCTAACTTTGTTTTAAATTTGATAAGGTACCTGGAGCTCTGGTAAGATACCATAGAAATCAAAATGTACAAACAAACTCGGAGCTAGACAAGTTTTGTGACTTGTGTGTAGCTTACAGTGTGAAAATATGTAATTACATATAAAGCTACAGATAGCTTGAGGACAGCTAACTATCATCATATATATATAAGCTTTCCTCAAGCCATCTAAATCTTGTTAGGAATAAACTGAAGTGAGCCACATTCATCCCTGGTATAATTGCATTGATTTCACTGACTGATACTGACAAACTCATGTGCACACCATGGCTACTGTGTGTTCAAAATGTGCATGCACCATCTGCAAAATCTTGATTCTTATTCACTTGTACCTGGATTTATGCTTTATGCTGAAAAATAAAAGAATTTTGTAGAAGAAAACTGTTTTGGAGCCTTAGGATACTAGCTATTATTGATCCAACCTCTGCTTCCCAGTGTACAGTAAAAGTGCCTAATATCTAGCACTTGCTGTTCTTGATAGCTGAGACTAGCACCTATAATAATAGACCTGTTACAAACAGCAACAAGAAAGCATTCTGACTATTTCACACTACATTTAATGGTGTCAGTTTTTATTTTTTTCAGCTATATTCAGTGCTGGAAAAAGTGACCGTGATTAAAAAAACTGTACCAAATAAGTGAATTTTTATTTGGCCAATCAGGACAAGAACCCCTTTGATTTACATTATAACCATATTATTTTGCTTTTTTGATAGGTGAAATTCTTAGAGAATAAGGTCCTTGTGACTTATTTGGAGTTTGCATAGCTCACAAATATAATTCAAGTCCACAACCTCTTTACTAGCATTTCAAACTCATATTTTGCAGGAACTGTAACAACTCAGGTGAAACAAACAAAGTTCTATGTGGAATGCAAGAACTTTTTTACTCCAGCTGTCCTCCAAAGTTACACTGGGTGCAGTTGAAGGCCTATACAGAATATGCTCTGTCTGCTCAGGGTGGTGGGGCCCTGGAGCCAGAGGCCAGGCTCTGCACTCTGCCCCGGCCCTGGGCTGGCTAACCCACCCAGGTGGGACGGAGCGGGGTGGGCCATCCCGTTCACAGCTGGCTCGCAGCTGCAGCAAGGCCACCCTTACCACCGCTCCAGCTTGGCTGCATTGGAGCAGGGCCCTGTGCTGCACGCCAGCTGGCTCCCCAGTCCTCCCCCTTCCTCGCCAACTAGCCAGAGCAGGGCTGGGGCAGGAGCACCTTTTGGCCCCAGCAATGGGGGCCCCTGCGGTGGGTGGGGGGCAGACGGGGGGTCCCCCGGGCCAGTTAAGATGACCCTCTCAGTGACCCAAGAAATATGGACCCCTCGTCCTCAAATGCACTCCCCCTCACTGTTCCCTCTCAGTCCAATCCATGTAGTGCTCCCTATGTTCTTCATCGCGATACTAAACTCAGTGTGTTTTATGCTCCAGTTTTAAAATTGTCCATGTGCTGCAAGTTTTTGAAGTGAAACGTCTTCTACACCCAAATCCACGTAGACATAGCAACTTCATCTGAGGGTAGCCCATGGTCTGTTCCCAGGAGGCAGATTTCCATGGCACACAATCACCCACATTAATATAGTCTGCACAAGGCTAGCCAAGGGGCAAGGGGAGGGGGAGAGGAGAGGTGTTGTCTGCAAAATAGATAGGTGGAAACTCTTCTGGCTGCCAGCACAAAGATAGGAATAATAAACTGAACAGTGTGTCTCATTTAAAACCAGTTAAGAGTAGTCTACTTGCTATGCTCTAGAACTAGCATCCCAAGCTTTGAAGGATATAGCTAAAATATTCATTTTCTGGCACTCTCACAGTCTTCCTGTGTGTGACCTTGGCAAGTCACTTAATCTCTTGGTCAGTTCCAGATCTGGAAAATGGGAATAATTGCTTTCACCTAGGCTTGTCTTTTATATTTAGACTATAAACGTTGGGGGGGGAGGGAGGGACCAGGAGGGCAAAGACTGCTTCTTGGCATTTGTACAGTGATTTGTGGCACTGACCCCAGGAAGTGCCTTTAGGTGCTACTGTAATATAAACATTAATCAAACAAGTGAGGATCATTTAAAACAAGAGAGAAAAGAAAGGGCAGTTCAACTGCAGTTTACTAGGCAAGCATTTGCCTTAGAGATAGGCACAAACCCAAATCCTGGGCCTGAAGACCCAAGCTTTGGTAAATTTGGATTACCCCGATTTCCCATTTATCATTGGGAACTTGGGGGAAACTATGCCTCAGAACTGGATTTGAATAAATATATCTCAGTTACTAGCAATAGGTCTCTATATTTTTAAAGACTAATGTTACTCAAAAGTGTCCAACATTCAAAACTATGATCACATGTAAGGTTTAATTATATACAAAATTCTAAGGTAAAGGGTAGTTTTAGCTCTAAATTGGAATTGTGCAATATATCAAGCAGATACTAAACTGAAGCAAGTGATTCCCGTAATTGTTTTTTAACTGCCTTCATTAAATTAGTAAGTATACACAGCATATAGGCATTCATCTTAGAGTTCTAGGACTACAAAGAAAAGTAGCACATAAGATTTGTGATCAGAGAAGCTTTTGATTTACTTTATACTGAATAAGTTGAAAGTGTAAGGCCAACACTAGGAATAATATGACTTAGTCCACATTATTATTCATAATAATGTTGACTTACTCATAATAATGTTATGCTAGAGCAAGCTTGCATTTCATCTGTGAGCAACCATGTGAGTTTGCTGAAATGATGGGCATGCTAGCCACCTTTTATTCAGGGTAAATGAAAGAAGCAATTAAGTTCCTTTATGGATTAAAACAGCTAAAACAATAGAAGTCACCACCCAAGGATGACACTCTGTTGAAAAGGCTAAGTACGAATGAATTCAAGGAGAGAATGCAGATGCAGAGACTGAGACTCTGATGGATAAAAGGAGGGATGTGGGTGTGCTCACACATGTGTGCAAGAGAGCAGAATGATGAGAAAGTCAACAGAAAGCCAGAGAAGCACTTCTGAATGTGGCTTTCAAACAGAGGCGTCGTTGCCGTTGGGCTGTCAGGGCGTCGGCCCCGGGTAGAATAGTCTGAGCCCCAGATCTATTTTCCCCAGCAGGCAGAGGTTAAAGTAAGGGGGAACGCACCGGAACACTGTTCCGGGGCCCCCAATTTTTAGGAGCCAGCATTCCAGGGCCCCTAAAAATAGAAAACCCAGGCGGAACGCTGCGTTCCGCCCAAGGGCCCCAGCAAAGCCGCAGACTCCTGCTGCGGCCAGGCTGGGGAGTTTCAAATCTCCCACCCTGAGCATGCTCAGACAGAGCGTGCTCAGGGCGGGAGCAGCCTGGCCCAGAAGCGGCTCTGCCGGCCGTCCCTGCGGCTCCGAGCCTCCGGCCAGGGGAGGGGGCTGGGAGGAGGCGGCAGGCAGTGGGGCCAGGAAAGGGGCAGACAAGCCGGGAAAGGAGCACGGGGGAGGGGGACAGAGTAGTTGGCAAAGGGGCCCCAGGCCTGACCCGGCCATGCTGCCTGCCCGTGGTGGTGGTGCGCAGCGGCGGCAGAGGGGCAGGATCAGGCCCGAGGGGCTGGCATGCAGCAGCAGCGGCGGGAGCAGAGCGTGGTGGCCGGCAGCATGGCCTGATCCGGCCCCTCTGCCGGCTGCTCTGCTCCGCCGCCGCAGGCCGGTCCCGGGCCTTTGTATCAGGGGTTAAGGTAAGGGGGGGAACGCAGAGACCGGGGGTGGGAATGGAATGGTCCAGACTCGCGAGTTGGTTGAGCAAGGGGTCAGGTTGGGGGGCTGGGGATGGATGGAGTTAGAGGCCTGGGGAGAGGCGAAGGGGGCATGGGGACAAGGAGACTTGGTGGGGGCTGGGTAGTGGTGGGGGGACTGGGTGGGGGTGGGGTCTGGGGGTCTGGCCTAGCTGAGGGGGGGGAGCTAGCAGGCAGTGGGCTGGGGGGGGCACAGCCCTGGATCTTTTTTCTATCCAGCAACATCCCTGCTTTCAAGGAAGCCAAACAGAAAGCAAGAACTGTTTGGGGGAGAAGGAGTGGCTGGAAAAGAAGACATGGATTTCTGAACAAAGAGATAGCCTTCCATTTGCTCCTACTGTTCAGGGAAACAGGATGTTGTGTGCATTCTTTATAATGTGTATAATCAATTTCTCTTCCTGACAAAAACAACCCAAAAATAAGCAGCTCCACCACTGCCACCCCAGCCTGGGACCCCAGCCCCCCACAAGGGTCAACACTGAGGGGGAGACGGGGGGCAGAGGCTGCACTGCCATCCCAGTGTGGTTGGTCTGCCCCTGGGGGCGGAGCTGGCTGGCACACAGTGAAGGTTTAGCAACTCTGAAAAAAGTAAAAATCTTATAAATGAAAAAAGTTTGAGTTCAATAAATATCTATGGTTGGACACAGCATCTCCCTAAATGATAAATGATCCAGTATGCCCTTGAAAACCATATTCATGGAGTTCTCCGACACAATCCAGATACTTAGTTTTTTTGAGACATGAAGCACCACTTTTATATGTGACAGCTATTGCTCCTCCACTTAGTTTGGAATACACTGTAATAAATCCTGGGAGTATTGAGCTGGCATTAAAGCAAGCATTTAAAAATTTTCCATACATTATATAATATCTATGTCACCGTGTCACATAAGAGGGAAAAATGCAAAGTGCACTTTCTTCTGACGTTGTACTTGGGCCCTTACTTTAACTGCTGTGGCACTTTTAAAGACTAACAGATTTATTTATCGCATGAGCTTTCGTGGGAGAAAATCCCACTTTGTCAGATGCTTTTTTTCTACAATAGACTAACATGGCTACCCCTTTGGAATTTAACTGCTGTGTTATATATACACAAAAAAATAGAATCTTTTATAACATTTTCTTTATTTTAGGTGAGTTTGCTAGTGTATTATATATGTTACCAGAAACTTCTCACTATAAGACCCTGGTTTTGGTTGTTTATAACTTTTTCGCTGAAGTTTAACTCTGAGCTTTATTTTTACATGATTGGTGTTTGCCTTTTTTGGAAATTTCAGCAAAAAAATAATTCAACTGTTTTGGAAAACAAGTCTAGGGAAAAATTACATTTTGCCCATATTAAAAAAATCTGGGGATTATTAAAACCAAAATCAGTTCATTTAGGCACTGGTGGTTCTAAGGGCTTTACTAGCAACTAATATAATTCACCCATTTGAAAGGAATTCTCAAAACTTAACTGTTTCTGAGAAATCCAACATCTGAGTCCTTCAATCTCCTGGAGAATTTGTCATGAATGGCTGGAGCCCAATGTAGTGTGTGTTGTGGGGCTTTTTGTTTGGGGGTTTTTGTTTGTGAATTTTTAAAACAACCATATTGTTCCAAAAGGGTAATTAAGGCATCCTCAACCATCGAAAATACCTGAAGAAGACATAACTGCCTGCTGGAAAATGTTTTGGATAGCCTTTGATGACGTAGGAAATATTTCCCTGAACATTTGTGTAGGTGTGATAAAGATTAGCGGTCCAACTCTGTGAAATGGCATATACCATATTGTCTTAGCTATTCACAAGCACTTACGTTCCATCTTTAATCTTTATTTTTAAGAGCATTAAGTCAATGGTGAAAATGTTAATGTGAATCCATCTGTATTTTCAAATGAGAAACAGAGTGCTATTAAAACACAAATCCTGATACATTTATTCCAGATGACAAACAGGCGATCAGAAAACGAGTGTAAGACATTAACTGGTCAATGGGGAGTAAAATCAATCAAACAGTTTAAATGTGAGGCAAAGTTTGTAGAAAAATGAGTTATGTCTTCCACAAAGCAGCAGAGACTGAAATTAGATTACTTATTATTCCTTGTTAGATTAGCCTTTCGCTTTCAGCAAATACATGAGGAAGCAAATCCTGCCTCATTCCATCTATTGGCCTAGAGCACCCTGGGTGTAGAAGAACTTTAGTTCCTGTTCAATTCCACTGTGGAAAGGAGAAACAAAGCAGAGTTAAGGAGACAGTGTAGGTGCAAAACCATGTAGAGGATCCCAGTGTACTGAAGCGAAAGGGGTTGAGTGGATCTGGAAAGAACCTATGTTGATGAACCTATGAACCTTTGCAAAACAAAAAGTGCTATCAGAACCATAAGTGAACCTGTGCTTTAGACTCCTTTAAAGCCCTCACAAGTGTACTCTTCAGGTGACAGATTTGCTCCTTGAGCTCTTCAAGAAGTGGACTCCCATGGCTAAATTAGTTTTCTGGGTGCTAGTCCCACCAATTTACCAACAGTGTGAATATGACAGGCCTAACCACATTTGGCACCTCTAAACCCTTTTCCTGCGAGAGACTGTAACCAGTGAGCTCCTTAAAGTGACTTAAAAGATCTCCTTAAAAATAAAGACCAATACTTATTTTTTACCCAGTGTACATAACAATTAGAGATGAAGGCCTATCTGATAATTTCTTAAATGGGTGCACTGACCCTTTGCAGATGAACAAGAGAGAAAGTGTAAGAAGCCAGCAGAATGCTTGAATATACAAAGCCTTGAAAACACTGACAAGTTGTAATTCAATAAATATTGACAGAAGTTGTTCTTTTTCAATCAACTTTGACAATGACCTTTATTCTTCAATTAAATGAGTTTAGTCCTAGAGGTAAATAATTAGTCATAGGTTTTGGCATCTTTGTTACATGATGTTCCTTAATTATTTAAGTCTCCAGTGGTGCTGTAAGAATTTGTAAGCAAGTACTGTGTTTGTGATTTATCTTCCCTCACGCAAACATTTGAAATATTTCCAGTATATGTGACCTGGGTGGCTTTTTCATTCTTTTCCTCATTGCATTATATTGTACAACAATCAGCATAGCACACATGGAAAGCTATTAGGAATAATCCTCTGACCATTCTGAATGAGCCTCCTATCAATGCAGTAGAACCTCAGAATTACAAACACCTCGGGAATGGAGGTTGTTCACAACTCTGAAGTATTTCAGAGTTGAAGGGGAAGTAGAAGTAAATGGCAACCTGGGCAGCAGCGACCATGAGATGGTAGAGTTCAGGATCCTGATCAATGGAAGGAAGGAAAGAAGCAGAACACACACCCTGGACTTCAGAAAAGCAGATTTTGGCTCCCTTAGGGAGCTGATGGGCAGGGTCCCATGGGAGGCTGATCTGAAGGGGAAAGGTGTCCAAGACAGCTAGCTGTATTTTAAAGAAACCCTGTTAAAGGCACAGGAAGATAACATTCCGATGTGCAGAAAGAACAGCAAATGTGGACGGCGACCAGCGTGGCTTAGCAGGGAACTCTGCGGGGAGCTGAAACATAAAAGGGAAGCTTACAAGAAGTGGAAGCTTGGACAGATGACAAGGGAGGCGTATAAAGATATTGCTCGGGACTGCAGGGATCAAATCAGAAAGGCCAAAGGACAATTGGAGTTGCAGGTAGCAAGAGATATGAAGGATAACAGAAAGGGGTTCTATAAGTATATCAGCAACAAGAAAAGGATCAGAGGTGGTGTAGGTCCCTTACTGAATGGGGCAGGCATCCTCGTGGAGGATGAGGCGGAAAAGGCTGAAGTACTCAATGCTTTTTTTACTTCAGTCTTCACAGGGCGGGCCAGCTCCCAGGCTACTACACGGGGTAACGCGGACTGGAGAGAAGAGTGGCCCTCGGTGCTGGAAAGTCAGGTTAGGGAACACTTAATGAAATTGGATGTGCACAAGTCCATGGGGCCAGATGAACTGCATCCGAGGGTGCTGAGGGAGTTGGCTGAAGTGATTGCAGAGCCGCTGGCCATTATCTTTGAGAACTCGTGGCGAACGGAGGTGGTCCCGGGGGATTGGAAAAAGGGAAATATAGTACCTATCTTTAAGAAAGGGAAAAAGGAGGATCCGGGGAACTACAGACCGGTCAGCCTCACCTCAATCCCTGGGAAAATCATGGAGCAGGTCCTCAAGGAATCCATCCTGAAACACTTGGAGGACAATAGAGTGATCAGGAACAGTCAACATGGATTCACCAAGGGCAAATCGTGCCTGACCAACCTGATTTCCTTCTATGATGAGATGACTGGATTTGTGGATGCGGGAAGAGCCGTTGACGTGATATACCTTGACTTTAGCAAGGCTTTTGATACGGTTTCCCACAACATTCTCGTTGGCAAGTTAAGGAAGTATGGGTTGGATGAGTGGACCGTAAGGTGGATCGAAAACTGGTTAGATCAACGGGCTCAGCGGGTAGGAATCAATGGCTCGATGTCTGGTTGGCAACCGGTAACGAGTGGAGTGCCCCAGGGGTCGGTCCTGGGGCCGGTTCTATTCAACATCTTCATTAATGATCTTGATGATGGAATAGACTGCGTGCTTAGTAAGTTTGCGGATGACACCAAGTTGGGGGGAATGGTAGATACTCTGGAGGGCAGGGACAGGATCCAGAGAGACTTGGACAAATTGGAACAGTGGGCCGAAAGAAACCTCATGAGGTTCAACAAAGACAAGTGCAAAGTCCTGCACTTAGGACGGAAAAATCCCATGCACTGCTACAGGCTGGGGACCGATCAGCTAAGTAGCAGCGCTGTAGAAAAGGACCTGGGAGTTATGGTGGACGGGAAGATGAATATGAGCCAACAGTGTGCCCTTGTTGCCAAAAAGGCCAATGGCATATTAGGCTGCATCAGTAGGAGTATTGCCAGCAGATCGAGGGATGTGATAATTCCCCTCTATTCGACACTGGTCAGGCCGCATCTGGAGTACTGTGTCCAGTTTTGGGCTCCCCACTACCGAAAGGATGTGGACAAATTAGAAAGAGTCCAGCAGAGGGCAACAAAAATGATTAGGGGGCTGGGGCACATGACTTATGAGGAGAGACTGAAGGAACTAGGCTTATTTAGTCTACAGAAGAGAAGACTGAGGGGAGATTTGATAGCAACCTTCAACTACTTGAAGGGTTGCTCCAAAGAGGAGGGAGCTAAGCTGTTCTCGAGGGTAACAGAGGACAGAACAAGGAGCAATGGTTTCAAATTACAGCTGGGGAGGTCAAGATTGGATATTAGGAAAAACTTTCTCACTAGGAGGGTGGTGAAGCATTGGAATGGGCTATCTAGGGAGGTGGTAGAATCTTCATCTTTGGAGATTTTTAAGGCTCGGTTAGACAAAACCCTGGCTGGGATAATTTAGGGGGAGTGGTCCTGCTTTTTAGCAGGGGGTTGGACTAGATGACCTCGTGAGGTCCCTTCCAACCCTATTATTCTATGATTCTATGATTTGCAACTTGGAACAAAATGGTATGGTTATTCTTTCAAAAGTTCACAACTGAACATTGATTTAATACAGCTTTGAAACTTTACTGTGCCGAAGAAAAATGCTCTTAACCATTTTAATTTAAATGAAGCAAGTACAGAAACCTTCCTCAATTTTATTTTGATCTTTTCCCTTTTTTAATAGGGGATGTTTAACAATGTACCATACTGTATTTTTGTTTTGCTGCAGACTGATTGTGTATTTCTGGTACCAAATGAGGCATGTTGTTCATTACGCTGTCTGACCTAGGGAACTATTTATATTATTTAACATTCTAATAATTCATACAAGATAGGCCATGTGTTGTGGGCTTGCCATGCCTCAACCTGGGCGTGAGTTCTGTATGTGGGGGAGGAGGGTGAAAGTCTGTGGGTTTAAGGCATTATGCTCTCTTCTAGGAGGGCAAAAGACAGTCCCAATTCCCAGAGTCTCATTCCTTCCTGGTACTGTGACTGCATCTGAGTTAGCAGGGTGGCCCTGGAATCAGCATGATGGAACCCAGCAGCCAATGGCAGTGAAGTGGCTCCCTTCGTTGGTGCACTGTGGCCCAGTGGTCCATTAGGGTAGTGGGGCACTGCCTGTGAGGGTGTGGGACCCAGGATAGGGAGGTTCAGGCTCACACTATTCCTCTGAGCTCCAGCCCAGGGCCCTGTCAGTGTAGGGGGTTGCTGGTCACTAAGTCTGGGGGGCTCCACCTGAAACACACTAATGGCACCTCTGTTACTCCTCACAGACTTTCTCCCTCCCGTTGGGGTTTGGTGGCTGTGTCAGCAATACTCTCCCATCCTCTGGGCACATTAGGGCCCCCAACCATGTGATCACCAGCAGTTTGATTGTCTGGCAGCCTGGGCTCCTGCTGCTGTTTGGCAGCATAGGCTCTTTCCCTGGAATTGGCAGCAGGTGATTTTTCCCCAGTGAACAGTCTGCCTTGACTGAGCTGGGTGATTGGCTTTTATATCCCTCTTTCCAGCTCAGCATGTCCAGGAAACGCAGGGGTCATGGCTTCTTTAGCCTGCAATGCGTCCTTAACCTTCACTACACCTATGCGGGACTGATACCCCCTATCACACCATGTCAGGTACCATTAAAAGGGCTGTAAGTTACTAAATATGAGGATAATTTATGTACACGAGTCATATTTGTATTGGAAATTATGGATATGTTTGATGCATCTGTACTTCAACTTGTGATGTGTTTCTGGGCAACACCCCAAACACGAGGGCTGCAGCAAGAGCCTCCTTAATGGCCCATTAAAGAAACTCGCAGTTACAATGGGCCCAGGGAGACACCAGATGAGTCACTAGGACTTATTCATGTGACTCTGAACTCCATCTTTTTTCTGTAAATTTCCACAAGCAGCATGGCAAAGGCCAAGGGACATAAAAGGCAGCTTTACTTCATCCATTTTATCTTCAGTTCAGTCATCACCTACCTCTGGATCTATTCATATACAACTGAATCTGTGAAACAAAAGGACTGAGACACATCCAGGTACTGGATGTGCAGCAGAGGGACTATACATACCTACAAACTCTATTGAGAACTGGATGTATATGGGACTTTTAAATCATTTTATGTATCTGATTGGTTTAATCCTTTAACAGTTCAACAGAACTGTTCAACATAGCTTAACAGTTTATTTTTCCCTATTGTAATAAACCTTTAGTTTTAGTTACTAAAGGATTGGCTGGGGTGGTCTATGTCAGTGATTTTCAACCTTTCCAGAATATGGTACCCCTTTCAGAGGTACCCCCAACTCTCACCTCATTTAAAACTACTTGCTTATTAAATCAGACATAAAAATAGAAAAAATGTCACAGCACACTGTTGAAAAATTGCTTACTTTCACATTATTGTATAATTATAAAATAAATCAATTGGAATATAAATATTGTACTTGCACTTCAGTGCACACAGCAGTATAAACTAGTCATTGTCTTTATGGGTATGTCTACACTTGCACCTTAGGTCGACTTAATGACGCTTAAGTCAACCTACAGAATGCTGCATCCACTTTAAGTCAAGTTAATAACTCCACTTCTGAAGGTCGACTTAATGCCTAAATTGACCCTGTTAAGTTGACTTAAGGCCGGTGTGGATGGGGAATAGCCCTGGGGCGACCTAATTGGAGAGAAGGGGAGAGTTATGGCCAGGGAATATCGGGTTAGGGAGAGCTGGGGCTGGGGATGATTGGGCTGGGGTGAAGGGGAGAGCTGTGGCTGGTGAGAAGGAGAACCGCAGTTGTGGGACTGGGCTGGAGAGAGCAATGGCCAGGGATTGGGCTGGAGAGAAAGGACACAGGGATCAGGCTGCGCGGGTGTCTGTGAGAGGTGCATGAGTGTGCGGCGGCCCTGCACCGCCATGCTCCCGCACAGCTTAGGGAGAACATAGCTCCAGGCCCCCACAACACTCCTCCATTGACCTAGCACCTGCCAGTGTGGACGCAGGCAGTTGACTAGAGTGTTTAGTGTGGACACTCTAAGTTGACTTAACAAGGTTGACTTTAAGTTGACTTTAATTCGAACTTGTTAAGTTGACTTAACAGAGCCTCTACTGTAGAAATAGCCTATGAAATTTTACTTTGTACTGTCTTTCGCTAGCGCCTGTTTGTAAAACTAGGCAAATGATTTGATGTACACCCCAGAAGATCTGTGTACCACTGATTGAGAGCCACTGATCTAGGTGTACTTGGTTTTGCCTGAGTGCACCAAGCTTGCCTAGATGTCATCTCAAGCTCTGTTCCAGACTTATATTTCTATGATTTTATGCCTCCTTCCCTAATAAGCCACTTACATTTAGAATTGCAATGGTTGGGATTGGTCCTGCTTTGAGCAGGAGGCTGGACTAGATGATCTTCTGAGGTCCCATGCAACCCTAATATTCTATGATTCTAGGATTGCTTGTGGGTCTTTGGTGGACAGATATTTGTTTGTAAGTTTTATCCCCAAGAGCTCCATGTGAAATGACTTTCTATAGATGAGGTTTCATGGAAAGTACATAACTTAATTCATAATTATAGAATCGGATGCAAAGCTTATAAACTTCATTGGTTTAAAATAACAAATGTTCTACATTAGTGGCTTTCAATCTCTTTTCATTTGCAGAGCTCTAAAAAATTTCAAATGGAGATGCAGACCCCTAAGGAAATCTTAAACATAGTCTGTGAATCCCCAGGAATCTGGGGACCAGAAGTTGAAAACTACTCTTTCACAATTCTCAGAAAATCACTGTGTGTGAATCACAAGAGAGGGGAGAGGAACACCATTATATTAACTTTTATTAGTGTTCTCTACTGTGTAAATTAGCATACTAAGCTTAAGGCCAAGCTGCTACTAACTACTAGTGTAGTGATTGTTTTCCTCTGGCAGACAATCTAGTGAATATGCTCCTTTTAAAATGCCCCTGTCATGGGGTGTATGTAGGCCACGCTGGCCCAGTAATGAAAGGGTTAATATAGGCACTGCCAGTCACTACTGATTGGAAGACTCACAGTTGGGAGGATAAAAAGACTGGGAAGCAGAGATGCAGGGCAGCTACCAGAGGAGTAAGCAGGCTGGAGAAAGGAGCTCCGGCCAGCAAGTTAATAAATAGCTGATCAGAGAATAGCTCAGGAGGGGATTAACTGACTGATAGGCTGGAGAGCCTGAAGAGTTTGAGGGAAGACAGGAAGCAGCTCAGGGCACTGTCAGAGTTGAAGAATGATCATCCTGCTTATAGACTCAGACTCTAAGGTCAGAAGGGACCAGTACGATCATCTAACTAAATATAAGTAGATGCCCTGAGCTGAAACCCAGTGGAGTGGGCAGGCTTTGGTTCCCCTACTAACCACCTGATAGACTTGGGAGTGAAGTTTCAGACTGCTAGGCACCAGGTTGAGCTGGACAGCCCTGCTAGTCTATGCGACTCCAAGCGCTGCACCACATTTGGCCAGAAGGGGTGCTGTTGAACTGATCATCTCACAGTACCAGTGTAGAATGTAAGTATCCACTGATCTCAGAACGTATGTGCAGCAAAACAGCTATTTTTGTTCGTTAATTAAACATAAAATCCTACCTCTGTCATGCCACCAAGAATTGGAGCATGTAGAAAAGATCTTCTGACTCAGAGCAGTAAATTTGAAAAGAAAAAAAATGGAGCTGTAATTCAACCTGCTAATTGGCAGGTTGGCAATTGGCATAGCACTGGGGTCAAAATCTACAATTTGAATTTAGGTCCGTGTAGCCAGACAGTATCGCTATTCTTGCTTTTCCAGTTTCTTTAATCTGCTTCACCATAGCAACATAGCTCTTCCCCTGCCTGCAACCCTAGGAGGTTATTAATTTCTCACTCTGCATTCTGCACTGTGCCTCTCTGTTGTGCCTGTGGCAGAGAAACAACAAGGAAAGCTTTTCCTGCTTTTTTTTTCTTTAGGGAAGAGGGGGAGCGAGCAGAGGACAACTGCCTCCCCACAAACCCCTGCACCTACTACCCACAATGCAATGCATTTAAGGAAGTAATGTGAGCAGCAGGGTCATGAGACCCCAAGCAAGCAATTTGCTGTGATCACTTGCCTTTGCTTTCTGTAATTTGACATCCTAAAATCAAATTACAATCCTACCCCCAGTGAAGATGAGCCCCTAGTAGCAGCGTGGCCTTAAGCTTAGTATGCTAATTTACACAATAGAGAACACTAACAAAAGTTAATATAATGGTGTTCCACTCCCCTCTCTCTCTCTTGTGATTCTCACACAGTGATTTTCTGAGAATTGTGAAAGAGTAGTTTTCAACTCCTGGTCCCCAGATTCCTGGGGGTTCACAGACTATGTTTAAGATTTCCTTAGGGGTCTGCATCTCCATTTGAAATTTTTTAGAGCTCTGCAAATGAAATTTGCAATGAAATTGAAAACCACTACTGGAGAACATTTGTTATTTTAAACCAATGAAGATTATAAGCTTTGCATCAGATTCTATAATTATGAATTAAGTTATGTACTTTCCATGAATCTCACTGTTAAACAGTAAGTTGATCAGCACCAAGCACATGCAGAATTGACATAAGCATTTATTAGGTAGTTCTTCCCACAAGTTAATCCATAACACCTCACTACTAGCTAAGATGGTTATCGAATCTTTGAACCTTTTGAAGTTAAAGAAATTTTACAAATAGAACTTCAAAATCGCCTGGGCAAATAAATGTTGTTGGTTGGACAAAGATCTCATAGATCCCAAGAGCATAATTAAAAATTCTTCACCATTGTATAAATGTCTTCTCTATTCTTTTAAAAATATAAAGTTGCATCATTCATATTATATACCTGATGGGGATTAATGTCTAGAGACTTGCTAATAAGAGGAAGGTTAATGATTTCCTAAAAGTGTACCCACAAGGACCTGTTTTAATTGTCTTGAAACTGCTTTACAGACAGCCATACAAATGGTCAAAACTACTGTCTGCTGTTACCACACAAAGTTGATTCACGAGTTGAAGAACTCTGTTAGGTGCACAAACAACTTCACAATTCATATACCCTGCATTATGCAAGATCTAACTGGGTGAAATTCAGCTCTGCAGAGAAGGCCAGCTCCATGCCTATGTACCATATAAGCCCAGTTATAAGGTCATAAATGGGATTTAAATTTTGCATAGGACTTTTGCAGTCCTTCTCTACAGGGCTGAATTTCACACATTGTTAATTTCAGAGATCAGGTTTTCAAAAGACATCACCCAGCAGCTTCCATTTAGGCAGCTAAGTGAGTGGCGATACTTTCAGAAGAGCTCAGTTCCCACCTGTTCTCCATTAGGAGCTAGTAGGTGGTAAGTCCTTTTGAAAAAAAAAAAAATCTATCCCCACTTGGGAGTGCTGAACACTTGAAATCAGACATGATAGTTGGTTTATATGGATATAATCTAACCACCTTTTCCATGTAAGGTAAATGTGAGCTAACAGCATTCACAAGTTATAACAGAGAGCGCTACTGGGGGACCTGAATTTAAATGCCTTCAGCTGCCCTATTTGTAAATGAAATATTGTTTCTCAGCCACCATTCAACAAGCTTTGAGATTATCAAATGGAAAGCACCATATACATAAAAAATATTTATTAATGAACAATTTTAAGCTACACGAAGCTTGTCCATATTTCCCAAACTCACCATTTTTCTTCTACAGACTGCTGAGTTCCATTATTCTGAAATATTTTCCCCCTACTACTTTGGAGTTTTAAATGCAGGTCCTAAGGCAAAGCCTCATTTTATTTTAAATTATAAATATATAAATAAGCCAGAATGATTGCCAGCAAAAATGACATTATGTAAAGCACAAAAGTGCAAAATAACCTATTTTACCTTTGCAAAATGGATATGATGTGAGAAAGAGCAGCAGTAAATATTATTGCTATTGCTTTTGTTTAACACTACGCAAATTCTAAAAGGCAGAGATGACACTTCATTTTCTCATTTACTTGTAGAATTAGACTTTCTTAATCACCTTGAAATCATTTTTAAGCAGAGAGTGATGCCCTATTTTATTAATTTAATTATAATGGGAAGAAAGTAATAAAGCCATTATTAGGTTCATTTTTTCCCCTCAGAAATGTACAACTGCGTAATCTAGTAATAGTACGATATGAATAGTTTTGTGTCAAATTCAGCCTTTAAGTACCTGAGGGGTAAAGCTTTGGTTTTATTGGAATAAGAATGAAATATTATAAGAGACAAGATTATAAAAACTGTTCTGCCTATATGAAGTGACTGAAAACAGGGTCCTGAATATCTGAGTTCACTTTTCTCCCTCTGAATATCATGGTAGTTCAGATTATTTGTGGAGTCAGATACAACAGCTTCCTATGTTTTAACTAGCTGGATATGCTCAGTGATGGGTCTTGGAAAAACAGGTAGGGAAAGATTTTCAGAAAATGCTAAAAAGACACCTGCTATTCTTGGCTTTTTCTGGAATAAATCACAGAACATTAGGGTTGGAAGAGACATCAGGAGGTCATCTAGTCCAACCCCCCAAATGGATATCAAGGAAGGGACAGATTGATTTGTAACCTTTCAGGGCCTGGGTATATTTTTAGGAGGCGTCTCTATTCTTTTTTTTTTTTTTTAAAGATGTTATGTATTTAACTACTGCATTATGCCTAGAAAACATGACCAGCATAACTGGAATGAACTCTAAATAAACAATGTTCAAACTGTTAAAGTTTTTATTAAAACATTTTTAAACTAATCAGAAGGATGATGTTTGTTTCCTGGACAACAGTACAAAGGATAATGAGTTTTGACAATTGGGAATACTGCTTGGTAGATAGATAAATTCAATAACTAAAGAGAAGCCAACAATATTTACCCCACTTGAACTGGACGTTTTGAAATGTCAAGATGAGAAAAAGAAACTAAGTTCTGTTGAAAACAGATATCGCACTCAGAACCATCAGCATTTGCACCAAATTTTCATACTTGGATACCTAAACCTGGATATTTAAATCAATATTTAATTATTTAAATTAAGGAGCCTGATTTTCAAAAATGCTTTCTGTTTTATGGTACCTCAGCACCTCTGGAAATCAGCTCACTGACTGTGTTCCTGCCACCACTGATGCAAACCGGAACCATCAATTTGATCATTTTGCCCCCAAAAGCACTGTTGATGCAACTTACACATGGAACCCCGCCCCCACCCAAACTGCTACTGAAGACGCTTTCTTGTAACACCTATAAGGATTCACCCAACTAATGATGGCTACATAGAGGGCACATGGACACCCATCGCTTATTTAAATCTTTCATTCTATGTAAGGGGGGAAAAATATAGAGAAAGTGCACTTTTTATAAGGATCACATCCGTTCTGGATGATTTGATTCTTATAAGTGGAATGGCAAAGAATGGATGTTTTAAACAACTGGCTTTTTAGTTTAATTAAGAAATGTCTTATTTACTGAAACCAAATTCTTTAGACTTTAACCATATTAACATGGAGGAAAACCTTACCAACATTTTAACTGAGCGATACCCAGTCATTTAGCTCATGCTTTCATTCAAGGCAATTATTAATATTGTATAACATGTTACAATGTTACACAAACTGTAAGTTTGCAGAGCTATACACCTCTTAAAGGGAAAGTTCCAAAGATACAAATTTTCAAAGTCTCTTAAACGGAAATGAACCTAATATTACACTGACTTTTATAGCATAAATATAAACGTAAAACAAAATGGACTGTTTAACAATATTGACTCACTAATATTATTTTGGAGTGTCACTGGAGTGGCATGTCTGACACTGGGAATGTACAATGCAGTGGTGCAGTCACTGATTACAATGTTGTCCAGTGTTTCCTGCATCATTTCATGATCCAAGACATTGTCAAGCTCCTTTTACAAGGCAATATAGGAAGTTAAAATCATTGAAGCTCCTGTACAATAGGACATTTGTCAAAGCTCTCATTACGTCCTTCATTTGGGTCAAGAATGGGATGATTACCTCTATCAGAGTCTGCCTCTGCATCATTTTTGGGTTTTACTTCATATTGATCTGGCACAATGACAGAAATTCTGTAGCAAAAGCACTTATTAATGTCTGCCGAAATGTCTTCAAATTCATGTGTGTTGAATTCTTTTGGTGGCTCAACAATAGTTTCTTCCTTCATGGGGGCTATGGCCAGAACGTGTTTTTTCAGTAATTCCAGGATTGTTGCAGCATCGACATCAGACCAAGTGTTTGCAATCATCAGAATGGCATCTAGAACAGCGTTTCTCAAACTTTTTGATACAAGGGACTGGCTTCTTTGATCCCTGAGATCTCCCTGGAACCATAAGAGCTGATCCTTGAGAAACACCAATGTAGAAGACTGCTCTTCCTCCTCGTTTCCAAGGTAGTACCTTTATGATGCAACAGAATGTAAGCCGTTTGCTTGTGAAAGGATGCCTCGGCAGTTCTGTTAATTCGTTGATCACGTGGCTGAAAGATACACATGTTCTTTGGGAAGAATTCAAGTCAGATATTCCTCAGTGCTATATCTTTTATCACATGCAGTTGTCCACAAGTAGCAAAATCTTTCTCCTTTCCTGGCCCAACTTTTGATCCCAGTCCTTCAGCCACTTACAAAATAGATACCCTATCATCCAGGCAGATGCACTGGCAGCAGAGTGGACTGAAAGATGTCTCACATTTTAAGAATACCAAGGGTTTTGACTTTTCCTGATGAGGTCCTTTCCCTTATCACTTATGAAGCAGCTGACCACAGCAGCAATTCTTTTTTTTTATTTCTTTCCTCCTATTTTTTTGCCTGATTTAAAGTTCAGTGTGCCACCAGGCGTGGCTCAAAGATGAATTCAACTTTCATATTGTTTTTTTGTATGCGTCTTGGGATTCTCCATGCATTTTTTTTTTAAAAAATCCCCTCATTTTTTAAAGAGCTCAAACCAACCCATTATGGCCTTGAAGTTGATAGCAGCCTGATCCACTGCCAATTCTTCTGCTTTCGGCATCACCAAACACTCCTCTTAGGAGCATTTCTTTTTCTGACCTTCCTGATCCATTTTATGAGTGCTGTGTTGACCTTAGGTGCTTTGACTGACTGCAATTTTTTTCTGTTTCTTTTGTTAAGTATGATGCTCTGACTGTCTTTCAGAATCTTAAACAATGTCAGTTATGAAGTACCCAATTTCTGAGCTGCATCTCTTTGGCTGATCTTGCAAAGACTACCCTAGGACTCCAGAAGGTGATGTACTTCATTTTTTTTTTTTTTTGGGGGGGGGGGGGGTTGCTTTCCTGACATGTCACACATAAATGAAATGACTTGTTTTTTTCTACACAGGGATTATACTTTATATGCAATAAAACAAGATTTGATCGAATTCACATTTAAAAACAGCTTTGACTTATGACATGTTACTGCACTTGATTATTATATTGCATGTAGTCAGTTTGCCCCAAAATGATTCTTTAGTGGATTGCATGATTCTTACAAGTGGAGTATAGTAGCATGGTTTGTGTAGAAATGATTTTATCCCAGTAGTTTTGATCATTGTATGCAGTTAATTCTTATGTCAGTAATTCTTATAAACAGAGTACACCATATATGAAATACTGTGCATTATGATTGTTCCCCTGCCCTTCATTCTCATTTTAGAGACCGACTGTGGCCCATCCTGCATGCTCCCTTGTGCTGGAGGGACTGCTTCTTCCTACATGCCAGGGGAAGCCGGCTTTGTAGAGCTTCTGTGTCCCCCTCCCTCCCAACAGGTTAGACGCAGTGGTTTTCAAACTTAGGGCCAGGACCCAGTACTGGGTCATAGATGCTCAGGCACTGGGTCATGGTGCCCCCTGCTGCTGTCGCCAAAAGACTGGAATGTATTGCTCAAAGATGTAATTATTGGGTCGTGGGCATAAATGATTTTTTTCCAACTAGGTCCCTAGAAAAAGGTTTGGAAACTGCTGGGTTAGAGGGAAAGGAGGCTGCCTGTAGTTTGTCCCCCCCAAACCCAATGCTCCTAATGTTGCAGTTATGCTGACATTTCAGAAACCATATGCTGCTACTGATATTGTCCTGCTGACATTCATGCCCTCTCTGCAGCCACAGGGAGATCAGAGGGGAGATTGTGCCTCTCCAAATCACAAACTCCATCATGGGCTTATCCATGAGCAGCACAACAATGCACTTAGGGTATGTCTACACTGTGGCAGGCATTGATGCAGTTGCATCGATCAAGCAGGTTTGTGTATACTTGTCGATGCAGCATCATGAAGACACCTCCCTGCATAGCCATAAGTACATCAACATGAGATATTCTAGTTACATGACGTAATTCGGCATCTCTCATGTCAACCCAGTACTACAATGTAGACCAGACCTATGTAGGAAGTAAAGGTAGGCCTTAAGACTACAAATTCTTTGAGGCAGGAATTTGAATCTTTCTGTATGTTTCTACACTATACTGTATAATGGGCCTGATTAGAATTTCAGGGTACTACTGTTTTATAATTATTTTGTGTCAGATAGGGAATTATCCTTCAAAGACCTCATTGGATTAAATCTATTGTTGGTTGGGATTATATGCAACACTCTACGGGTGATATGCGAGACCTGGAAGTTCAAAAGACTATATTGAAAATGTGCCAGACACGTATTAACTGTTGGGTCAATAAGCGGAATGTATAGCTATGGCAAAAACCCAGTTGTGGTTTCTGAAGGACTGAAACACACCAAAGCCCTAGATTAGAGCTGGGGATGGCCTCTGGTATACTTTCTAGCATATGTGTATGTTTTTATTGATTTTAATATGTTCTCTGTGATGCTTTTGCCTTAAAAATAAATGTGCTTGCTTAGAAGGATATAAGTAGTAACTTATAACAGTGGAAAATATCCTTCAGAGAGAAAACAAAGCACAGACATTTGCTTATTTAAGTAATCTGGCTTGATCGGGATGTCAAAATGTAAATTGAGGCTACTGTGCAATTTTAAATCCTCTGGCCAGGAGGGAACAAGATGTAGATCTCTGCCAAAGAGAGATGATGGTTGGGAATCCTTTAAACAGTGACAACAGCAACTGCACAAAGCCCCTAAAAAGCAAAGATTTTGGACTATGGATGACTTGATCATGATTTTTAAGTCAGTTCTATTTAAACATTTTTCCATGAAATACAAGTTTAACCTGATGGGGAAAAAAACTGAACAAAAGTTTTAAAATAGTATTTTTAGTAGTTTGATCCTGATTTCAACATTAAACAGGAAACATATAAATGCCAAAAAGCCAGTACCCTAACAGTACAAACAGATAACATAAGAGTAGATGTAGAAATATTCATTGATTATTAATATTCTGAGATGCTGCTACTTTTACAGAAATAAATCTATACTTGTGTATGGTTGGTTAATTTACTATGAATACAGCCATCTTGTATACAAGATCCTGCTAAGGGATTAAACTGGTTGACATGTATAACTTCTGAAGAAATTAGCTTTGCTTTTGTACAGTGTAGATCACTGATCTTACTCATCTGAGAAGTTGAGATTCTATCATTGTACAATATATGGGAATCAGGATGGAACCCAAATCCCAAAATGATTACTGTGAATTAATTGCCTGTGCTCCATTTAACATCTTTAGTCAGGCGGACAAAAGGTTGCCCAGGAAGAGAGGGAAGAACTAGGGACAAAACAAAAAACCAAAAAACCTTATGCTGAAACTTAAGTGAGATGACTTTTATTCAAAGGGGACACACACAATTCAAAGGAAATCAACATACTGTAAAAAATATTTGCTTTTGGTTTTTCTTCAAATTTTTAACAATTTAGAATTATACAACTATCTAATATATATATATATTGCAAATTTATACAAGTTTTCCATTGCACAATAATTTGAAAAATTGTTAATCTGTGCTTATGTAAACTAGGTTTGTGTTTGTTAGCAAAACTACCAAAAAAACACAACAGAAGAACACACACCACAGCCATGAAAAAGGCTAAGGCATACCGAAAGATGAAAGAAACAAGGTTAGCTTTAATACCAAACCCCCAATCCTACAGTTCCAACTAATTAAAGAGTGCAAAGAGTTGTTCAATTGCTCCTTAGTTATTTGTATTTAAATGGAGAACAAATATTTGATAATGGGATCTGCAATCTAGCAAAGAATGGTATACATACTACCAATCAAATGGCTAGAAATTGAAGCTATACAAGTTCAGACAGGAAATTAACCATGAGCGTTAACTAATTTTTAACCATGAGAGTAATTAGCTACCAGAACAATTTACCAAGGGTTGTGGTGGAATCTACATCACTGACCACTCTCTAGGGACACAAAGCAGTTGAATACCTAAATTTAACTGCCCAGCTAAAACTGGCTTTAAAGCTCTATAGCTTTGCAATGCTTTTTAATGTTGGATGATGAGCTGTCTGTCCTGCCTTAGTTAGAAAGGGGGTAAAAGGACCTTAGGAGAATCAGCCAATGGGCAGCAATGGTGAAGCAGCCAATCAGAGCCCAGAAGCCCCATATAAAAGGGAATGGTAAGCAGAGTAGAGACAGTACCTCCCAGGAGCTTGAAGGGGGCAGAGAGTTAGGACACAAGATAGAGCAGCCACAGGCTGCTGGGACTGAATGGAGTCAAGGCCCTGATACAAGGGAGAGGTACTGGGACTGTGTGAAAGTAGACCAGGGAAGAGTATTAAGGGGCTGGAGGAAGAGGTGGTGCAAGGCCATTGCATATAGATTCCTGGACTGGGACCTGGACAAATGGGCAGGCTTGGGTCCCTCCTTGCTTCCCCCAGACCATAAGCAGAGTAGTGGTAGGCTGCAGTGGCCGCTAGGATATGTGACAGAGCTGGGAATGTTGAATCTCCTGGAAGGAGGGAAATGGAACACAAATTGTGGCTCTGCTGGAGGGCCGAAACCAGAAGCAGATGTGGTGGTTCCCACCAGGGAACATCAAGGAAAGTGATGGCACATGGGTGGTGGATGGAGGTGTCAACTGAAGCTAATTCCCTACAACACCATCAGGAGGAGAGTGCAGGCAAATCCATCACACATGTACTAGAGGACCATATTGGATACTGGAATGATCGAATGGATATTTTTACATCTGTTATGGGTCTCCTATGGAACTGATTCTATTTATTTGAAAACCTTGAAATTCTTTCTACATCTGTACATGACCAAGCCAGGCATACGTGCCCCTATGTAATACACATGCTAAGCAGTGCCCATGTCCTCTTTAAACATCACATATCCCAAAGACTCCTATGGACAACTGTGTCAGTCATACACTAGATAAATTAAGTTCCAAAGGGGTGGCCATGTTACACTAGTTCAGCAAAACAAACAAGGAGTCCTGTGGCACTTTTAAAGACTAACACATTTATCTATCTCATGAGCTTCCATGGGAGAAAATCCCACTTTGTCAGACACTTTGAAGATGAGGAACTTATGGAACAGGAGGAAAATAAATGCAGGGAAGAGTGAGTCATTGGATCAAGTCAGACAGTTACAGTACATCAATGCTGTATTTTAGATTCAAACACTGGGGAACAACATATAGAGGAAGGTGAGACAAATCACCTGTTGTAATGAGAAAAAAATCTGTAGGCCTTATTTAGCCCTGAAGCAAGTGTCAAATTTGCATATGAATTCTAATTCTGATTGCTATAGTTACCGACATCTCTCAAGCCTTCATCCAAGACACACCACACGATCCATTGTCTACAGCCAAGCCCTAAGATATAACCACATTTGCCCCGATCCCTCAGACAGAGTCAGACACCTTCAGGATCTTTATCATGCCTAAATGACTTAACATGGGGCTGCACATTCAGCACATTCTGAAACTGCAGCTGAGGCAGAAAGCAGAACCCCACTGGGTATGTGGAGCATTTTAGCAGCAGCCCCTGACACCAATACTTGGCTCAGATCTATGCTGGCTGGAGATGGGTCTTCAGGTGAGATTTAGGATGTTGGTTGTGATTCATGAAGCTCTCAATGGCTTGAGACCTGCCTACTTGAAAGACTGCTCTCTCCTTTCGCGAGGCCTCACAACTGTAGTCACTGGTGGCACTTGAACTGAACCTGTGCCCCTCAACTTCTCAGCCAGCCATGTGTGACAAGCCATCACACTGGGTGATAAATGATTGAAATACAACACCTGTGTTTTTCTTCTACAGTGTGACAGTCTGACAGATTTTAAAGAACCTGGGGAAGGACTTATGTATTTCTGCAATGGTAAATGCAGGGGAAGATGGTGGAGTTCCTAATCGGTTGCAAACTGGTTGGCAGTGAGAAAATATTATAAAAACATGCTTTATACTAAAAATATGGTCAATCATAGACCAAAGCAAAACAGGAGGCTCCCTAGTGACCTTGCAATAATTCCTCTGTACACATAATGCTGCCAACAGAATTGCTATAGCCCTCAACTCACATACAATGCCACTTACTTTCTTCACACACACCCCCAACTAATACTGCTTTCTCCTTCTGTCCTCACTACTGCTATCTGGGCCATTTACTGCTGCTGCTGATAGGGGAAAGTAGAGCAGGGAATAATATCATCATATGGCTGGCAGTTGAAGCTGTACAGATTCAGACAGGAAATAAGATACATTTTTAACCATGAGGGTAATTAGCTATCAGAACAATTACCAAGAGGTGTGGTGGAATCTACATCACTTGATTTAAAAGCTGTCAGATTAGATTTTTTGAAAGGTGTGCTCTAGTAATTATTGGGGGAAGTTCTATGGCGAAAGTCCAATGTTACACTGAAAGTCAGACTAGATAATCACAACGGTTCCTTTTGGCTTTAGTCTGTGAATTCAACATAAGAGAATTGTTATAGTAGTTTTTATGAAGTCAGAATTTGCCAAAAAAAAAAAAAAAAAAACCAAACAAAAAAAAAAAAACCAAGGAATTCTGTGGCACTTTTAAAGACTGATAAATTTATTTGTCACATAAGCTTCCATGAGCACAATCCCACTTCACTAGATAAATGAATGAATGAGATTGTGTTTACAAAAGATCATGCAAACACACACATTTTTAGTCTTTAAAAGTGCCATAGATCTCCTTGTTTTGATGAAACAAGATGGTTACCACCCTGAAACATTTGCCAATAGTTACTAAGATCTGGGATATCACTAGTTTTCCCTGTTCTTAAGGGAGGAGATATTTTATGGTAAATGTGGAAAGAAATGGCAAATATTTATTTTTAATGGCTTCTTTTCATTGCTTGCTCAGAGCAAGCAATGAAAAAAAAGTGATCGAGTGTGGCAATGGCGAGTCTGTCTATATAACACAGGATCTAATTAAGGGCAGTCCCTACACATGTGTGCCATAGAAAAATAGCTCCTTCTCCAGACTGCATCTGCAGAAGGGCAAACTATCATTACCAAGTCAGGTTAAGGAATGTTTAAAAGTGTTTTTCATAGACTCCAAGGTCAGAAGGACCAAAATGATCTTAGTCCAACCTCCTGCACAATGCAGGCCACAGAACCTCACCCACCCACTCCTGTAATAAACCTCTAATCTATGGCTGAGTTATTAAAGTCCTCAAATCATGGTTTAAAGACTAAGATACAGAGAATTCACCAGCTAGTGACTCATGCCCTATGCTACAGAGGAAGGCAAAAACCCTCCAGAGCCTTTGGGGGAAATTCCCTTCTAATGCCACATAAGGTGATCAGTTAAACATGAGAATGTGGGCAAGACTAAATAGCTAGACTCCCATGAAAACTCTGTAATGTCATGAGTCCCCCAATTGTCAGGAGGCATTCCTTCTCCTCCAGCTACTGCTGTCTGGGCCATCATCCCGTTGTTGGTGCTGCTGCTTATAGGGGAGAGTAGAAGAACAGGGAACCCAGAGCAGGCTAGCACCCTGCAGGACTGTAGCATGTCTCCATATCTTCACTGCACCGCAGTGTAGGCAGGCTGACTCAGCCTAAGATATGCTACACATTGCAGTACAGTGAAAGAGCTGGCTGGATCCTCTTTATTAGAAATAGAGGGGCAAACAGAGCTTTTCTCCATAAGGAACTCTCCACTATGAAACATAGAATCACAGAAGATGATTGAAGTTGGAAGGGACCTCAGGAGGTCATAGTCCATCCCACTCCTCAAAGCAGGGCCAACGCCAACTAAAACATCCCAGACTGGGCTTTAAGATGCACCTTAAAAACTTTCAAGGATGGACATTCCACCACCTCTCTACGTTACCCATTCCATTGCTTCACCATCCTGCTAATGAAAGTTTTCCTAATATTCAACCTAGATCTCACCCACTGCAACCTGAGACTGTCGCTCCTAGTTCTGTCATCTGCTACCACTGAACAGCCTTGTTCCCTCCTCCTAGAAACCCACTTTCAGGTAGTTAAAGGTTGCTATCAAATCCCCACCTCATTCTTCTCTTCTGGAGACTAAACAAACCTAGTTCTCTAAGCCTCTCCTCGTAAGTCCTGTGCTCCAGTTCCCTAATAATTTTTGTTGCCCTCTGCTGTACTCTCTCCAATTTCCCCACAGCCTTTCTGTAGTGGAGGGCCCAAAACTGGACACAATGCTCCAGATATGGCCTCACTGATGCCAAATAGAAGGGTATAATCACTTCCCTCAATCTGCTGGCAATGCTCCCACTAATGCAGCCCAATATGCCGTTAGCTTTCTTGGCAGTAAGGGCACACTGTTGATTTGTATCCAGTTTCTTGTCCATTGTAACGTCTATGTCCTTCTCTGCAGAACTGCTGCCTGGCCATTTGGTCCCCTTTCTGTAGCAGTGCGTGCTTTCACTGAGGGGTTTTTGCTGTCTGGGTGGTTGAAGAGGATGTGGCCTTATGGGAGTGAGTAAGTGAGGGATCAACGTTTAGAGGGAAAACACTGCCTACTTGGTTGTGGCTGCAAAGAAGTACAAAGGGATCTCACAAAACTATGTGACTGGACAACAATATTGCAGAAGAAATTCACTGTTGATACTCGTAGAATAATACACATTGGAAAACAATCCTCACTAGACATACAAAATGAAAATCTAAATTAGCTGTTACCACTCAAAGATCTTGGAGTCTTGAATAGTTCTCCGAAAACATCTATTCATTGTGCAGTGGCAGTCAAAAAAGCTAACAATATTAGGAAAGGGATAGATAACAAAAATATCATAAAGCCTCTGTATAAATCCATGGTATGCTCACACTCTGAATACTACATGCAGCACTTTCATCCCAACACACCTACAGGGTATTGAAAAAAATCAAGTTCTAATATATCAGAAAAGATATTAGAATTGGATTTAAAGGACAAAAATATGACTAGGGATATAGAACAGCTTACATACAAGGAGAAATTAGAAAGATTGGGACTTTTCATCTTAGAAAGGGGGATGCAGTGGAGGTCTATAATATCATGAATGGCATAGATAAAGTTAGGGAATTTTAATTTACCCCTTCATGTAACAAGTACCAAGGGCTACTCAATGAAATTAATAAGCAACTGGTTTAAAAACAAAGATGTTAGGAAGTACTTCTTCACATCATTCAGTCAACCAGTGGAATTCATTGCAGAGGATATTGTGAAGGCCAAAAATACAACTGGGTTCATAAAAGGATTAGATACATTCATAGAATATCAATGGCTATTAGCAAAGATGGTCATTGATGTAACCCCACACTCTAGTGTCACTAAGCCACTGACTGCCAAAACCTGGGACTGGACAACACAGGACGGATCATTTTGGTAATTGCCCTATTCTGGTCATTCTCTCTGAAGACCTGACATTGGCCACTGTTGAAAGACAGGAAATGGCTGAGATGGATCGTTGGTCTGATCCAATATGAACATTCTCATGTTTGTTCTTGATGGAATATTTTTAGGGGTTCGCTATGGATTTGCTTTTGTTGTAGAATTACTTTAAATAAGATGTGCCATTGCTTACTCCTTTCTTAATTGGGCAAAATTCCTATCAATTTTAGTGGGATTTTTACCAGAGAAAGGGACAAGTGAGGACCATGGGAGTAGGCCTCACATGGAGTAAAAAAATCCCAGAAACAACTGCTATGTTAGTCAAACTAATAATGTTACAATGTTTTTAAATGATTTTATTGTTCTTCTGTACAGATCTCTCAGTTTGTGTTGTTGGGTGATTTTAAATAAAGCTATTATGTTACATGAGGAAATAGCATGGCAGAATTATTTGGAATCAATTACATATTCTAACATGCATAATTATGCTTTCTAATGTATATCACACTGCTTTTCATTTGTTATAGGGTTGGTTTGTTACTAGCAGATATTAAGGGGTATGATTTACTGCATTTGCTGTAGCATAGAGAACATTTTCTCAGTTACAATATGATTCTGTGAGAAATTAAGAAAAAGGGACACTATTGCTAAACAGATGAATGCCATATTTTATCCTTTTTCTAGAAATACTTTACTGCCATCAATTATAAAGTTAGAGCTGTCATGCAATTAAGCAAGATGAAAGTTCAAAACGATGACTGTTTCTATGCAAGTCCACATAGCCTAGAGTTTTAAAGACATTTTTTTTATGTGGTTTAGAACTCTGAAAAAAATTCACGTCCATTAAAACAAGTATTTAATAGTAAGCTTTGCTGTTGCCAGATTGTAATTTCTCACATGCAGGGTGACATATTTAAATAGTTCACTATCTGTAAAAGTGCTAGGTTAAATGTTTCATATTTCATTAGTACATTAACAGTTTTATTGAGGTGACTTTGCACAGCTCCATCAGTCAAAGATCTTTTTCCTCAATATAAAGAGAAAAATTGTTCTGAAAACTAGTCAAAGTAGTCAGACTGCTGAAGTTACAAAGAATATTTGATATTTACACAACAACAAAAATCAAGCTTTAGTCAGAGCAAGGACTGGAGTGGTTTTGTTTACTAAAACCTTCAGACAGAAATTAAAGTAGATGACTCTATAATTTGATTTTTAGAACTCAATTTAATTAGAAAATGTGAAGTTAATATTCAGTATCATGCAACGATGTTCAGAGTCTGTACCATGGTCTGCATTGTGCCACTGAGTTTTAAACAGAACCTGCTATTGAAATTAATGGGAAGTTCTGCTTATTAATAGATGCCATGTTATGCCCCTATATACATAGGGACCAAATAGTCTAAATCAAATATATGTTAAACAACTCTAAGCAGAAGAGCTCCCAGCTTTATAAAACAAAGATAAATCTATGTATTAAGTTTTCTACTAGTAAGCAGCTTTCAAATGTTACTGCGACTGATAGATGCATGCGTACATTGTTTTCAACCTTTCCAACATACTTCAATGCAGACACACTGTAAAATGTACTGCTCTGTATATAATAAACCATGTTAGATTCTAATTTCATTTTAAAATATCAAAGGCAACAGAAAGAAAAACAAGATTTCACAGTCCACAGGTTATTCTCACTTTTTCAGGCATTTTCACATTACAGGTTTTATACCAGAGACTATCAGTCTATTTTACATAGACAGCCTATTAGCAGACTAGATACTACAAACAGCAAACCATGATTGACCACTTTACCTTCTGAAAAATCAATCAGTCCCAGCAAATGAAGCAGCTTCAGAGACGCAAATATAATCACAACAATACCCACTGTTTGCAGTCCCTCTGACTCCCACTCTAACGTCAACATTCTTCAAACAAACAAATCATTCCAGTCTTCAAGCCAGTTCGTAATCAGAGGAAATTAGAGGATTTTACCAATATTTTGTTTGGAAAAAAGTTGCAATGGAGAAAAACGCTGTGCTGTTCTGTGGAAATTAACTGACCACCCTAATTGAGGCAAAATCCTAGCTAACGCCCTGCATCTCATGCTTGTCTAAGCATTCGATTTCATTAGCCTTGAGTCCTCTTAGAAAGCCGAGGTGGACCACTAACCCCTTGATATGACATTATATCCAACAAGTAATGTTACTTCAGAGCTGCTAGAAGAACATCTGTTTCAGAACTCGAGACTTTGCTGTGTCAGTTCAAAAAAAAACCAAAAAATCCAAAAACACTCCCAGGAAACTTGCACTAGGGAGCACACTGCTTCCAGCACTGTGAATTCTAATGCTCCTAGACTCATGCTTTATGATTCTACACAAGCCTATTTTAACACAGTGGTGTTGGTGTTCTTGTGAAGCTTGACAAATTCTAGTTTACTGAAGACATCAGTTTTCATGTGTCAAACTCTGCATGTCAGAAAAATACAATGCACTGAGATGGAAAGGGCAGCATTTACAGATGCAGTGTCCCTTCTTCTTAAACACCTCCACAGTCTAGTTAGTTTCTAATGAAAATTACAATGAAATTAAAGGATCATATTTTGACTTGATGATCTAGTGTCTCTGCTTAACAAAATGTAATGTCGTAAAAGGGGCATCCTGCTCCCAACCCTCCATTTTTGTAACACAAGTACAATGTCTTTTAGAAACCAGAAGTAATACTTTGACTAACGGCTTAAGTCTGCACTTTCACTGATTGTAATAGAGTTTGAGGATACCCAACTACCAGGAGGAACTTAGTAACTCCCAGGATCAAGCCCAAAACACACATCAATCAAAAGGCTCTTCTGTGACCATGCTTCATTTAGCTATTGGTTTTCATAAAACTAATCTATGCTCCATTTCAAATGAATAGAAAGAAGGTATATTATGTACAATACATGCTGAAAGAATAGTTTATTCAGAACCAGCCTTTGCATTTTAGGGCTGAGCCTGTGAAACAATTATTCCCACTTCCACCCTGTAAATTTCATCCACTGGGATGACCAGGGAACAGAATAAGGATTAAGACGAATCTGGGGCCAGTCTCAGTAATAACTCTAATTGTATAATAAAAATCATTAGGGTCTGGTAGTGCCCCCTATATTTACGTTGTCCAACAACATTCACTTGTAAAAATTCTTGCTAACTTTTTTGAGTTCTGACACCTCCATTGTATGTAGGAATCCACTGAAAATGTAACAAAAACTATTTATTATTTAACAACTTTAATAGAAGGATGTGGCAGTTAATCTTCAGGCTACCACCAACTTCCTTTCCTGCAGGAGAAAGGACTGCATCAGCTCAGACTTAAATCTATACAGTGTTCTAATTTAAGAACTACACACAGTTGTATTTCTACATATAATCCAGAAGTTTATTAGATCAAGAGTTTATTCACTGAAGAATTGTGTGTATTCAAGTTAGTTTTAAATTATCTTCTCTAGTTTTGCTATGGATTTTTCCTTTCACCCATTTAACAGAATGCAAAGTATTCATTTAATACTGAAAAAGAGCTATCCCTTTCATTCCCCTCCTGACTTAGACATAGGATATCTGCCTTGGAACCACAATAAAATAGTGGATCATAAATAAACTACATTCACTAGCTTAATAGTGTGTGTGCATCTTGCTTACTTTAATCTTCCAGGTACCTAACCCCTTTATTTCTCATCTGTCTCTAGATGTTTTCATTCTCTACTATTCTTTCTTTGAAAAATAGCATCTCATTCCTCCCCACCACCACCTCTCATTTTTTTATTCAACCCCTTCCCTTTGCCTTCCACTTGTTAGCTTTGTCCTGTTTCAGATGGGTTTCCCTTCCTTTGTCCCAGTCACTGTTGCTCTCCTCATTTTCACATTTCTGGTTCCTTTGCTCTCCCTTCTCCCACTGTCTGTTGGGCTTATCCTCCTCTTTCAAATAATGTTTAACATTTAATTATGGTCAGATTTTCAAAACCTAAGATAGTGAAAGTTGCAATGAAAGCTAAACTTGTTTGAAAATATGACCCACAGTGTTCTAAAGAGATTAACCAACATTCTGCAGCCCAAGAGAGAAGCATTATTATATCCACTAGACAAGATTGGAATGAAGGATCCTCCCGCTCTAAATTCCAACTTAGTTTGCTAGCCCAGGCTATCTCATGCTAGTGAGTTCTCCCTCCATGGGACCAGAAGATGCTTAACAGCTATGCAAGCAGAGTTACCAACAGCCCAGACAGTACCTTAGTCTCTGGTTACATGTCAAACTGATCTGGAGTCCCTCTAAAAATTTGAGTGGCCAAAAACCATGAATTTCATGGTTCCTATTGATCAACGCTGTCAGCAGTGAGAGTGAAAGGAGATTCTAATAAGACAATCGCTAGAAAGTTATCACGAAACAATCAAGTATGCTTATGAAATGAGGGAGTTCATGATTCTAATGAAGGAAAACAGCACAATAAAGACAATGGAGTTCAAGAAGGCAAAATATAGTAGAGTCAGGGAATCGGTAGGTTAGATACCGTGGGAAGCAAGTCTAAGGGAAAAAAACATTTGAGAGAATTGGCAGTTTTTCAAAGTGATATTTTTAAGGCACAAAACCAAACTAACCCACAATGTTGGAAAGATAGGAAGTATGGAAATAGACCATGGCTTAATCAGAAGATTTTCAATAATTGAACTAAAAAAGTCCTACAAAAATAAGAAACTAGGTCAAATTACAAAGAATATAAACAAGAATATAGGGACAAAATTAGAAAGGCTTTGACGCAATGAAATTAAATGATTAGGTACAGAAAGGGTAAAAAGGAAAACATTCTACCAATACATTTAAAAAAAAAAAGATGAAAGACAGGATATGCCCATTACTCAGTGAGGGGAGAAAAAACAGAAAATGTGGAAACAGTAGAAAAGTTGAAACAGAAAAATCATTTAATTTTCACTCCAAAGGTTCATCATGATTAGATATCTAACATAGTAAACGACAGTGAAAGTGAGGTAGGATCTGAGGGTAAAAAGTGGGCGGCGGGGGAGAGGAAGGGGAAGAGGACAAATAAAAAATGTCTTAGCTAACTCAGATTCATCTCCAAGTTGGCAGGCCCGATGTAATGCATCCCACAATATACAAGGAGCTGACTAGGAAGTTCTGAGTCATTACAGTTTATCTTTGAAAACTCATGGAAGATAGGAGAGATTTCAGAGGACTGGAAGAGGGCAAATATAGTGTCAATCTATAAAAGGGGAATAAGGACAACTTGGGAAGTTACAGACCAACCAACTTGACTTGAGTACTTGGAAAGATAATGGAACAAATAATCAAGGCTGCGTCTACACTGGTAAATTAAGTTGACTTAATCTTGGCTTAAGTCGACTTAATGTGCCCTGCATCTACACTACACTTTGCTTAAGTCGACTTAGGCAGCTTGCTTAAGTCGACTTAAGCAAAATAAAGTCGACAATGAAAATTAAGTCGACTTTATTAAACCACCTTTCTACTCGACCTAAGGCTTAATTTGACTTTTTAAAGTCGAATTAAGCCAGTGCAGCCCTGGGGTAGCCCTAAGTCGACTTAGGGCTACCCCAGGACTACACCAATGCCCTCCCTGCTGGGGGGGGGCAAAGGGGGAGCATGGCATGCCCCCCAAAGGGCAGGGCATGTGGGCAGGGTGTGATGCTGTCTGGATTTAGGGAAGCATTTATGATATTATTTTCAATGAATATCTCATAAATGCTCTATAATCCATAGGAACTATGTCATGTTTGGTATCAATACAAAAGGTAGTAATTTGCTGGGAATGATTATATAGTTTATGTCTAGGAATTCTATTTCGATTAGAAGTTAGCAATTTGGTGTTATAGCCATACTTTAACTTATGTTAAAACCATTGTGTCCTTAATGTTTAGGAATGTGCCAGGACAATGGTCCCAGGGAGTTACCTGATGAGCCATTAGTACACAATGGTTGTATTCCTTGTCTTTAATGGCTCATCAGGTAACTCCCTGGGACCGTAGGCAAGGGGGTTGTGTGTGGAATGGGGCAGCACAGTGCCAGCCCCTGCCTCCGAGCGGTGCATCACTGGCCATGGGGGGGGAGAAAGGGGCAGTGGCGGTAGCATCAGCAGTGCTGGCCCCGGTGCGGCACAGCAGCAAGGTGGGCACGAAAGAGGGCGAGGAAGAGCAGGCCAGGGGCAGCGGGCCAGACAGAGGCCTCAGGCAGGCTGAATCCAGTCCACGGGTCATGTTTTGCCCACCCCTGGTTTAGGTAAACGTCTGACCGGAATGGCCTACTTACGGAGTCCTGCCTTGCGTGCAGGAGACTGGACTAGGAGTCCTTTCCAGTCTCACACTTTTATGATTCAGTCCAAAGGTCAGTTTTTATTTCCAAGGCTACCTCCACAGTAAAAAGGGCTAGATACATCCTTTTTCTGGTTGTTTTTTAAAGAACTTAGAACTTCCTATTGATATTCTCCAAGTTGCGGGGGGCCCCGACTTGGTGAGCCTCAAAATCCCAGCTCTGCAAATTAACACACTATGAACATGGACACAAAAGTGCAGGTGAAAAAGGTGAAAAGAAAGCACTGTTTTATTTAATGTGCCAAGCAACACTTAACTGAGACAATAAAATATGAATACTTCCTGTAAACCATTAAAAAAACAAAACAAACAAACGACAATTCTCTGCCTCAAAACGTTTGAGAGTAAAGTTGAATATGGGAAAGGTTATCAAGCCACCTTTTGTTTTTTGAACACACTCAGAATCCATAACTCTGAGATTTTTCTCTTATTTCATATTCCAAGAACTACTTAAGAATATTTACTATGATAGGTCTTTGTTGGGGTGCCCTTTTAGGCATTCCCAACAAAAATTTAAAAAGCCTTATTTCCTAGAAAGCAGACCTCTGGGCACCATCAAAAAACCACTCAGCAAAATAGCACCTTTCACATTGAACAATGAAACATCGCCCTCTAAGAAATTAAAAAACAGACACTTATCTGTCTACACTGTCTTTTGCCTTAATTTTTACTCCTCCTCATGTTGGCTGTTGCATCATTGCAACATATTTTGGCAATATATTGGAACCGCAGCCTTCTTGCAGATAATCTTTCCCTGTGTTCTGCAGCAGAGTGCAATAAAAGCAGTGTGGCAAGCACTCTAGAAAAATTGTTATATCTATTCAGAGATTTTCACAGTGGCCTTCAAGTCTGCCTCACATTACCATTCACAAACTGATTCTTCCTTATAGATTATGAACTTAGCTGCAATAATCTTTTGAGTTTATCTTTAGAAATCACAGTGAGAAATACTAAGAATGTCCTGTTTCAGTGAACAGCTGAATTGTAAAGATTGGGAAGACTCGCACCTGGATTAGTTTAAAATATGTCCATATAGCTATTCAGATTCTAGCCTCGCAAGACTTAGGTTACTAGTCTGATCTTGCACTCAACTTATGCATAGAGATTCCTCAAAGCAATTCCTGTTTCAACTAGAGCACATCATTCAAAAAAAAAAATCCCATCATGATTTAAAAATTGACATTGATGAGGGCTTCACTACAACATTTGGTTAACTGATCCATAGTTAATTATTCTCACTGTTAAAACTGTACACTGTATTTCCAGTCTGAATAAGAGTGGCTTCAATGTCCATCCATTTTTGATTGTGTTATATCTTCTTCTGCAAGATTGAAATTCATCAAGTCTGTAATCTTCTCTTTGTTATAATACATAGATTTAAACTCCCTGGCTATGTCTACACTAGAAAAAGTTAGGTCGACTTTGTTAAGTTGACTTAAAGTCGACCTTAAGTCGAGTTAACAAAGTGGTGTCCATGGACATGGACTAAGTCCACTTCATTAAGTCGACATAACTGCCCTTATGTCGACATAACAAAGTGGACTTAAGCGTCCACACTGTGCTGAGGTCGACCTAAAGAAGGGTTAGGTCAACCTACCCCGCGGTTCGTGTTAAGTCAACTTAATGAAAGCCTGGTGTGGACGGGGACTAATTTAGGTCGACTTAAGCCTCCTTAAGTTGACCTAACTTGCAAGTGTAGACATAGCCCTGGAGTAAGGCATATTTTCCAATCCTTTAATCATGCTGACTCTTCCACTGAACCCTCTCTGAATTATCAGCATCCTTCTTGAATTGTGGGCACCAGAACTGAGCATAATATTCCACTGGTGGTTGCACCAGTGCCAAATATAATGATAAAATAACCTCTTTACTTCTACTTGAGAGTCCCCTGCTTATAAAGCCAAGTGTTTTAAGCAATTAAAATTACTATTAAGCACTCCATATGCAGGTACCTAATACCTGCATGATCTAGGTTTCACAAACTGGTATGAGAGGCTTTAAAAGTTCACTCTGCCTGGGAAAGCACGTATGAAATTTCCAGATTACTCTCAAAATAGCTCATATATACTAAAAGAAAGCACAGAGCTAAACTGTTTTTCCCTTCACAGTTGTGCAAGGAGGGAGGATAGGGTGCATACAGTTGCCAAGCTAGTGTTGCCAGCAGAGTGGGACACCCCAAAAAGGGTTATGAGGAGTGTAGCAGTTCCTCAGCACACGGCTCACCAGCAGGGCACCTCCTGGTGGTATTATCAGGGAATTGCTCAACTGGCCCCCTGCTGGCAGTCCACGCTCTGCTCTTCCACACACCAGACCCTCATGCCGAGTCCTTTCCTGGGACCTCAGCCCTCTGGCTGAGACATGTAGTCCGCCCCCTCCAGGGTTCAGCTAGGTCACCTGGCCCACTTTGCAGCAGTGGCCAGGCCTGGTTCTCTGACCACTTCCCTGTGGTCGTAGTCCAGCTCGCTTTTCACCAGCCACAAGTCAAAACAGTCTAGGGACAGGGAGCCCGTGCCACTCCCGGCCACTAATTAAAACAGTCAATAGCCATGGTTGGCATGCTGGCAGAGTGGGGAGGGACCTGGGCCTGCCCTAGGGACCTAGGCCCAGGGACCCTAGATACCTCCTGTGAGGCCTTCCGCCTCCCTCCATTCTCTCCACTACTGGGCATCGACTCCTTAGGCCACTTCCCCGCAGCCCCCAGTCACGCCACTCTCACCAGCCTGGACCCAGCCGCCGTCTGCTCTCGGCCCTCAGACCGCTGCTCCAGCCGCTTGCCACAGACCACTCCCTATGGGAGGTTCAGCTTCTCCGGGCTGCTGCTGCTGCTGCTGCTGCAGCACCACCGCATTTGGAGCTCTCCAGGGTCCTGGGCTCTGCAGCCTGCCAGCCCAGGAGAGACTTTCTCCCTGCACCTCTCCAGGCAGACTGACCTCTCAGGCCTGCTGCTCCTGGCTTTATACTGGTCCCTGCCCTCTGATTGGCTCAGGAGCCTTCTGCAGCTGATTGGCTGCCCCTCTCCAGCCAGTTAACCCCTTCCCAGCCATAGTGATGCCCTGCCCCACCCTCCTTCACTGTAGGCCAGAGCTGTTGGTTGGTCCTAAAGGAAACACAAGTGTTTCCCTCTTAATAGATAGCAAGGAGGCATATAACAGGAAACAGCAGCATCTCCCCTGAGGCACAGTGCCTCCTGGAGCTCCTACAAGAGGATTATGGTTCTCTACCTGCCCCAACAGAGGCAGTGTCTGTTGGACACAACCAACACAAACACCTACACGCAATTTTTCCACAGAAAAAATGTCCTTGTTCTGTTTCAATATACTACAGACTCCTTTACATATTAGGAGTGTAATCATTTATGTTATGTTTAAAAGGTGTGTATTAAATATTTGACTGGACTTTGTAGAGTGCAGACACAAGTCTTTATGGTGTGTGCGCACATGTACATTACATAGCAGAATGGAGCCCGTACCGTTATCTGGTTTTCTAGGGTATATTTACAAGCAAAAGTCATGCAGGTCAACTGACTCAGACTTGTGCTATTAGGCTAAAACTCCCTTGCTGGTTTCAGAGCCTGGGAGCTAGCCCAAGCAAGACTATCTATACTGCTGCTTTTAGCTCCATAGCACAAGCTCAAATCAGTTCACACAGGCTCCAAGACTCACTGCTTTTGGTTTTGGTTCTGTTTCTTGCTTTTGTAGGCGTGTCCATAGATGATACTGCAATGCAACTACAAATGTTAACATGTTAGTTAGGCTATGTCGCTCCTCAAATGCATTGTCTTTACAGTTTGGAAGTAGAAAACCAATGTGGAAAATGTTTTCAGTTTCATACAACTGAAGTGGAGCAAGACGACAGGAATCACCATACTGGATCATAGCAGTACTTGAGCTAATCTGACATCCTTTCTGTAACAGTGACCAGTGTCAGATGCTCCAGAAAAAGGTATAAGGGATCCTGAAGAAGACAATTATGGAATAATCAGCAGATGGGGAAGTTACTTTCTGACTCTGGTCAGTCAGAGGCTGATTTATATGACCACACAATTTCTTTTAAAATTGCATCTGATGTAACTGTGGACATTCTCATTATCCAGATAAACATCTGAATCTGTTCTTTAATCCTACTAAACTCTCACCTTCAATTTCAGCTTGCAACAGTGAGAGTTACACATGAATTATGCATTGTGTAAACATATTTTATTCAAATTAGTTATTACTATTATATCATCACCATCATTGCACTTATGAGCCACAGGTACATCTGGACCCCATGATGCTACGCAACACAGGACCAAAAAGGATTGTGCTCCCTCCCCTCAAAGGGTTTATAATCCAAGTTATATAATTTTCTGTTTTTTAGTTTTCCCTCGTACCTGTGTTATGAGAAAGAATAAATAGGAATGCTCAATTGTTCTTCTCTGTGTCACTAAATATTTTCTCTCACTCTATCATGTCTGCTTTTACTCATCTTCTTTCTAAACTAAACAGTACCAGTCCTTTTAATTTTTCTGAGAGAAGATTTTCAAAGTGTGTAATCATTTTCATTGCTCTTCTCTGGACACCATCTATTTTTGCGATATCTTTTTTGAGATGGAATGACCAAAACTGAACACATTTTTCAAAGTAAGGGCATGATATCAAATTTATATAAATGCATTACAATGTTTTCCTCAGTGATGGAATCTGCTTAGTGTTATAACTAATTTAAGAGACTTAATTGACTAGGAATGAACAATACTTCATTAGAAACTGGCTATTTGATTTTTTTCCCCAAACGTAGTTAAAAAAGGAAATTGCTGATGAGTTAGAAAGAGACAAAATGTGGAGGGATTTAATTAGCTGCCCTTCTTTCTGACTCTGCTTTTCCATAGGGAAATGTCAGTCAGCCAGAAAAGAAAGACAGATTTAAGTAAACAGAAAAAAAATGGTGGAATGCATATGAACTATTTCTTGTATTTGTTTTCAGTGCCAGATCAAAATGTATTAGAGAAGTCCTGGTGCTGGTAATGAGCTTAGCCTTTCTGTTAGATATTTGGTAAGGATTCTATTAATCAGTAATAATCCACAGTTTTGTGCACACAGGAAACTGACTGGGGATCTTAGATCTGCAGCAGAAACCTTGCTAAGTAGAAAATATGGCTGGAATCTGGGGAAGCGATTTTATTAATTTATGCAGGTCCAGAAGAGAAATATCCAGAGAGGAAATGAATTCATATTTCTGAATACTACATCCCCTGTGCACTCTGCTACTGATAATCATATAAGATCATGCTTTCATCCCAATGTCTTACAAAAAATAAGAGTGATATATAGAATCTTTTTGTTCAACTCGGTAAACATGACAATGATTTAAGGAGCAGAATACTACATTAGCAGAACAATATATTCAATCAAAATTGTAGACATATTTAGCTAGGTGGAATGCAATTACCTGAGCTGGAAACAAGAAAACATGGTTAGCCCCTGTTTTCAAATTATGGTCTTGTTCTTTTAAGTAAACTATATTAAAATGTGATTGTCTACAGGTATTTCTCTGCATTCAGCCTGTTCTGAACTGTACTATCAGAGTTTATTTTTGTTCTCTTGTTTATGATGTCTGACTCTTACTTGAGCTCCAATGCTTACTTTTTACCTTCCTTGAACACAGAGTAAAATCCTGCAGCCATCACAAGTCTGACATCATGACTTAGAAGTGCAATGGCAGAAACAATCTACTTCAAATTCAAGTAAAACTTCTAATACCTAAAAATAATATAAAAGGATGATCATCCATGTGGTTTGGAATAGAGCATTCACAGTGGTGTTAGACTACTCCTCCACTAGAGCTGCCTATTGTTGTTGAATGTTGATTCTGACTGTGTCCCTGAATATATATATTCTACCTGATCTTCCTTCCAGTCAGTCAAGAATAGCTTGATAGGGGAACAAAGCATCTGCTCTGGAGCCACACACATGTATTTGCTACTAGTACATTTGAGGCATCAGTTCTAAAAGTCTCTCACTCAGTTACAGGAGGACTACATTCATTAGAGAGCTATTCAGGATTTCTGCAAGTTACAGAAACATTTCATGTTCCTCAGTACCTACGCTGAGGGTTAGTTTGAAGTATTGCAGCCAGTTTTATTTTTACTAATTTGCATATTGTTTTTATTATATTTAAAATAGTGCATAAGACACAACGTGGTCTGCAAATTAAATTGCCTGTCTCTAGAAGCAACAGTGAAGTTAGCACTTTACAAAGCAGTAAGAAAGTATCTGAAAAAGGCCAGCTCCTTCCTAAAATCATATTAAATTATGCTCTGCGGCAACAGCAGTTAATAATCAAATTGCCAACCAAGTGGGTTTTATAGTAAAATAAACTACAAACTAAGCTGCCACTTCTGGCAAAAATACTATGTCTGAACTATATACAGTGGGTTATAGCACGCACACCTTATTCTCCTCCTTGAAATCAAATCAAACCAGATCTTGCAGTACCAAAAGCTACTGTTGCTAAACTTGCAATAGTAAAACTTGCCACCCAACCTATTCTGAATTGTTTGGAAAATAAAACTGTTCTTTGCTTTTTGGAAAATAAAACTGTTCTTTGCTCAATGCTTTTTTTACTTCAGTCTTCACAGGGCGGGCCAGCTCCCAGGCTACTACACGGGGTAACACGGACTGGAGAGAAGAGTGGCCCTTGGTGATGGAAAGTCAGGTTAGGGAACACTTAATGAAATTGGATGTGCACAAGTCCATGGGGCC
>ML685769.1:40204583-40256377 GCA_007922175.1 Pelusios castaneus | reverse complement strand
GCGCTGTAGAAAAGGACCTGGGAGTTATGGTGGACGGGAAGATGAATATGAGCCAACAGTGTGCCCTTGTTGCCAAAAAGGCCAATGGCATATTAGGCTGCATCAGTAGGAGTATTGCCAGCAGATCGAGGGATGTGATAATTCCCCTCTATTCGACACTGATCAGGCCGCATCTGGAGTACTGTGTCCAGTTTTGGGCTCCCCACTTCAGAAAGGATGTGGACAAATTAGAAAGAGTCCAGCGGAGGGCAACAAAAATGATTAGGGGGCTGGGGCACATGACTTATGAGGAGAGACTGAAGGAACTAGGCTTATTTAGTCTACAGAAGAGAAGACTGAGGGGAGATTTGATAGCAACCTTCAACTACTTGAAGGGTTGCTCCAAAGAGGAGGGAGCTAGGCTGTTCTCGAGGGTAACAGAGGACAGAACAAGGAGCAATGGTTTCAAATTACAGCTGGGGAGGTCAAGGTTGGATATTAGGAAAAACTATCTCACTAGGAGGGTGGTGAAGCATTGGAATGGGCTATCTAGGGAGGTGGTAGAATCTTCATCTTTGGAGATTTTTAAGGCTCGGTTAGACAAAACCCTGGCTGGGATAATTTAGGGGGAGTGGTCCTGCTTTTTAGCAGGGGGTTGGACTAGATGACCTCGTGAGGTCCCTTCCAACCCTATTATTCTATGATTCTATGATTTGCTTTCTAGCAAAGATATTGCATTTGAACTACCTAAATGCAGATCATAAACCCAGGCTCTATTTCCCCTCTGAAAATGCCTAGAGCACTGAAGAACAATATAATCTTCTACCTCTGATTCTTCTGCCCCTCTCTCCCACTGCAAGGTCCATTTTGCTTGCTTGTTTTGCTAACCCTCAGCCCTGGTTCACCCATAATGTCTGCTTCTGCCGCTTCTGCTCTTCTGGAGGAAAGTCTCTCCTCATCATTACAAACTATTTTCTCCTCTTTCAGATCTTCCTTGCTTAAACACCTTTGCTTTTCCAACTCATTTGAATCCCACACCCACAATTTCAGCTGCCTTTTTGCTACCTTTGACTCATTAAAACCTCCCAATTCCTTGGCTCCATTTCTTTCTCTGACCAGGACTTCATCAAATTCTTCTTGCAGAGAACTTACAAATATATTACATAACCTTCCCTCTCCCATCAGCTTGTCTTCTCTTCATTACTCCCTTCAACTCTTGCCTTCTACCTGACATAGACACAAAAGGGCCTGCTCTCCCCCTTTAAGCCCTTCAGGTGCCCCATTGCATTTCCTGATCACAATTGCATTTGTGCTCATATCCTTCCTTACCCTTCTTTTCAACTTCTCCCCCCTCAGCTCTTCGTCCTCAAAACACAGACAGTTCCATCCTAGACCCAGTCCTAGCCAGCTTCCACTTCTTGCACATTGTAAGAGCAGATTTTTGATAGCTCGGAGCACAGTAATACACTTCCAGCAACTGGAATACCAATTGTTACACTTATTGGTGAAAGCGCCTAAAAGGAGGTCTTTCTGAGCCCTTATCACAACTAATAGGCCAGGGGAGGGATGAAATGAGTGACCACAAGAAATAAACATGACCCTGTGCCCTCCTGACTTGAGATTTTTGTTGAATCATGCAGTTGTGCAAGATGGAAAGTCTAGTATTAGATAACTATTCCTATATGGCTGGTTAACTGGTGAAAAAAAAAATCACACACTGCAGTCTGGAAAACCCCATCACTTAACTTAGCTAGTTCATCAGAAAAAAAAAAATCTGCTGAGCAGAAGCTATGTAATTCTAGCCAACTGGTTATTAAAAAAGGAAAGGCATCTGAGTTCATTGGACACCTCTCAAGTTCCCCTATAGATGGAAAGCTGGTTACTAGACATCTAAAGTTATTCATAGAATTATAGAAACTGCCAAGGACCATGAAAGGTCATTGAGTCCCCTGCACTCATGGCAGGACCAAGTACCCTCTGAAACCATCCCTGACAGGTGCTTGTTTAACCTGCTTTAAATGCTTCCAATGATGGAGATTCTACAACCTGCCTAGGCAATTTATTCTAGTGGTTAATCACCCTGACAGTGAGGAATCTTTTCCTAATGTCCAACCTAAACCTCCCTTGCCATAATTTAAGCCCATTGCTTCTTGTCCTATCATGGGTGGTTAAGGAGAACTATTTTTCTCCCTCCTCCTCATGACAACCTTTTAGGTATTTGAAAACTATTATCATGTCCCCTCTCAGTTTCCTCTTTTCCAGACTAAACAGACCCAGCTCTTTCAATCTTCTCTCATATGTCAAGTGTTCCAGACCTTTAATCATTCATGTTGCTCTTCTCTGGACTTTTTCCAATTTGTCTACATCTTTCCTGTAATGAGGCACCCAGAACTGTACACAATACTCCAATTGAGGCCTAATCAAGGCAGAGTAGAGCAGAAGAATTACTTCTGGTGTTTTACTTACAATACTCCTGTTAATACAGCTAAGAATGGTGTTTGCTTTTTTTTGCAACAGCATTACACTGTTGAGTCATATTTAGCTTGTGGTCCACTATGACCCCCAGATCCCTTTCCACAGTACTCCTTCCTAGGCAGTCATTGCCCATTTTGTATGTGTTGTGGCAAACCGAGCGCTCTCAGTTCCCCGTGGGTCCTGCACTTCAGGTTGTGGCACCCAGCTTCCCTACTCCAAACCCCGCAGTGCTATGGATCTTCAGTCCCTCCTGCCCTGGGGCTGGGCTCTCCACCCCAGAGGCCGCTGGGCCTGGGGCCCTGAGGCCCATCTGGGAAAACTTGCCCTGACTGCCTGTACCTCCTATGTGCTGTCAGTAACAGCTACTGGTCAGCTCTCCTCCACTCTTCTTCATTCTGTTCTCCTCCAAACACTGCTCCTGCCACCACCTACAAACAACATGCCCAAACTCCCTCACCCCCTGGCTGCAACAGGGGCCTTTTGAACTGCTCCTCTTAATTGGTGTCAGCTGCTCCAACTGATGCCTGGTGCCTTAACTGGAATCAGGTGCCTTAATTGGCTCAAAGCAGCCCCATGTTAGCTACCCTGGGAACAGGGCTTTGCTAAGTCTGGGGCTAACATATCTACCCTCCAGCACCCTCCTGTAGCCTTCAGGTCTGACTCCATCACATATCTCCTCCGGGGGCTAGAAGGATTTGCCAGTAACCCTCAGTCAAGTCGAGGGTGGTTAGTAATGGGCTTTGCCTATCTGGTTCATAAGTTCATCTATACGGGGTATGCATCGATTTGCGAAATTTAGTTTAAACGGTGGAAGTCATTACAGAACCTTGTCATGCCATCTGGTTACGTTGAGAATACGTCTTGGTTCTGGTCAATCATCGCCACTGTTTCAGCCTTTTGTTCTGGCATTAGGACGAGAGAGATCCTCACTTCCTCCGGGCTTTTCTCCTCCTGGAGGAGAGCCACACATGCCTCTCAATCCTTCCAGGGCTTCAGCAAGTTCACATGATATATTTGCTCCTGCTTACAGGGTCCTGGCTGACATATCTTATAATTGGTCTCCCCCACAGGCTCGACCACTTCATAGGGCCCCTGCCACTGGGCCAACAGTTTACTCTCGGTGATGGGTACTAGAATCATCACTTGATCACCTGACTGGAATAGTCGGACAGTTGCCTGGCGGTTATTGTGGGTTTGTTAGGACCCGGGCTATTTGCTCTCTCATTTGTGGCACATGCTCGACTATGTTCTTCCCTGGGGTCGGTTCTTCCTCCCAGATCTCTCTGGCTATATCTAAAATACCTCTGGGGTGTCATCCATATAATAATTTGAAGGGGGAGAATCCCATGGAGGCCTGGGGAACCTCATGGATGGCATAGGGTATGGAAGCTTAGGGAGCACCCCTGCTGTTACCTTGGTGATGCCATGCTGCATCTCAATATCTACTGGGATGGTTGGGTAATAGCTGACCGTCCCATGGACACAGGTTACCCCTGTGCGTTTGGCTTGGGACAATAAGCTACGCTTCACTGACCTCCCTGAAACGAGTGTAATAGCACTTCCTGAATCTACCAGGGTCACAGTTTCAGGCCATTCAGCTTCAAAGGCTGTGTGTATTTGTGTGGGATTATTGCGATGTCCACCAGATTGAGTAGGCTACAAGGGTCTGTCCCGTTCTCCAGGTTACACTGCATGGGCTCTTCTGCACTGGGACACTGGGCTGCTATGTGTCCCCACTTCCCGCATGCATAACATTTGAGGGGTCCTAGGTATAGCCTTGTCCTTTGAGCTGGGGGGTCTCACCCTGAATTTTTGGTCCAGGTCCCTTCGACCTGGCTGGCCCCCTGCTTCTCTTGTTCTCTCCGTTTTCTGAACCCCCGGGTTTGGAGGGGGTTGCTTGGCATGGAGTGGATCCTCCTGGGGTGTTCAGGAAGCGCTTCTGGCCATAAGTCTCTCAACCAGTGTAGTTCATCATATGAAGAGGGCTCTTTCTGCCTTATCCACATACGAAGGTCTGGTGGTGGCCCCCTCATATATCGGTCAATAACAAGGACCTCCAAAATCTCCTCTGGTCGCCAGGACTCAGGTTGCAACCATTTCTGTGCAAGGTGGGCGAAATCAAATAGCTGAGCTCTTGGTGCCCTTCCCTCCTGGAACCTCCACTCATGGTACCTCTGGGCCCGTAAAGCCATCATTACGCCACAGCAAGCCAAGATCTCTGCCTTCAATTGGCAATAATCAGTTGCAGCCTCTGCAGGAAGATCATAATAGGCCTTCTGGGCCTCACCGTATAGGAAAGGGGCAAGTATGCTGGCCCACTGGTCCGGGGGCCATGCCTCACATATGGAGACCCTTTCAAAGGTGAGGAGGTAGGCCTCCATATCATCCCCACCTGTCATCTTCTGTAGGAAGCTGGTAGCCCACAGCATGTGCCCCCCTTCAGGCACACAAGTTTGGGAAGTCAGGATCATCAGTTGGTCTACCATTCCCACAAGAGGGCACAATCCTGGGCTGCCTGATTTATCAGCAGCTGATTAGTCTCTTGCTGCAGCCACAGGGATTCCTGCTGGGTGGCCATTTGCACCTGAGTGGACCCTTGCTGGGCCGCCGTGGCCTATACAAGTGCCTTTACTATGCCCTCCATTGGGTAGGGTGCCCCTTGGCTGCTGCACAGACAAATCCCTCCCCTGACACTAGTTATGGCAAACCAGGTGCTCTCAATTCCCTATGGGTCCTGCATTTCAGGTTGTGGCACCCAGCTGAGGCACAGTCTTCCCTCCTCCAACCCCCCCCCCCCAGTGCTATGGATCCTCAGTCCCTTCTTCCCTGGGGCTGGACTCTCCACCCCACAGGCTGCTGGGCCTGGGGCCCTAAGGCCTATGTGGGAAAACTTGCCCTCACTACCTGTACCTCCTAGGTGCTGTCAGTAACAGCTACTGGTCAGCTCTCCTCCACTCTTCTTCATTCTGTTCTCCTCCACACATCAAACACTGTTCCTACCACCACCTACAAACAATATTCCCAAACTCCCTTGCCACCTGGCTGCAACAGGGGCCTTTTAAACTTCTCCTTTTAATTGGTGTCAGCTACTCCAACTGACTCCCGTGCTCAATTGGAGCCAGGTTCCTTAATTGGCTCAAAGCAGCCCCACCCCAGCTACTCTGGGAACAGGGCTTTGCTAAGTCTGGGGCTAACATATCTACCCTCCAGCACCCTCCTGTAGCCCTCAGGTCTGACTCCATCACAGTGTACAATGGATTGTTCTTACTTTGCACTTCTCTTTATTGAATTTCATTCTCTTTACCTCAGACCATTTCACCAGTTTGTCCAAATCATTTTGAATTGTGATCCTATCCTCCAAAGCACTTTCAATCCCTCCCAGCTTGGTATCATCGGCAAACTTTATAAGTGTACTCTGTATACAATCATCTAAATTATTAATGAAAATATTGAGCAGAACAAGACCCAGAACCGATCCCTGTGGTGTCCCGCTCCTTATGCCCTTCCAACATGACTGTGAACTGTTGATAACTATTCTCTGGAAGCAGTTAACCAACCAGTTTTTCACCCATCTTATAGTAGCTCCATCCAGGTTGTACTTCCCTGGTTTTTAATGAGAATGTGATGCAAGACCAAAACACAAGCCTTACTAAAGTCCAGATATACCATATCTTCCACTTCCCCTCTATCCACAAGGCTTGTTACCCAGTCATAGAAAGCTATCAGATTGGTCTGACAAGATTTGTTCTGGAAAAATCCATGTTGACTATCCCTTAATACATTATTCTCTTCTAGATGTTTGCTAATTGTTTCCTTAATTATTTACTCCATTACGTTCCCTGCTTCAGAGGTTACACTGACTGGTCTATAATTCCCTGGGTTGTCCTTATTTCCCTTTTTATAAATGGGCACTATATTTGCTCTTTTCCAGTCCTCTGGGACCTCTCCAGACTTCTATGGTTTTTCAAAGATAATAACCAAGGGCTCAAATATCTCCTGAGTCAGCTCCTTGAGTATTCCAGGGTACATATCGTCAGGCCTGGTGACTTAAAGACACCTAACTTGTCTAAGTAATTTTTAACTTGTTCTTTCCCTATTTTAGCTTCTGATCCTATCCTATTTTCACTGCCCTCCCCTACATCCAGCATCCAATCACCACCAACATTCTCGATGAAGACCAAAACAAAAAAAAATCATATGTTCCTCTGCCATTTCCACATATTCTGTCATTGTTTTTCCCTCTTTGTTGATGGACAGTCCTGAGCTGTCCTTGGTCTTCCTCTTGTTTCTAATGTATTTTAAAATGGTTTTTTTTTACCCTTTATGCCTTCAGCTAGTTTGATCTCACTTTGTGCCTTGGCCTTTCTGATTTTTCCTTTGTGATTTGACCTAGTTTCCACTTTTTGTAGGACTCTTTCTTTATTTTTAGATTATTGAAAATCTCCTGGTTAGCCACTTGAGACCTCCTCAAGACCCTAGGTAAATATGAATCTCAGATGCTCTACTAATCTGTTGCAGATATGTGTAAGCAGTGGAAACTAAATAAAGTACAAGCTTTCAGTCTTTTGTTTGCCTGCTTGCATCACCTATTGATAGGCCACGTGGCCATATTCCCATTGATTTACCGAGTTACCGAGAATTTTGGGTTCAGCAAAACCCCAGATAACAACTCAATTGAAACAGCTCTTGCCAAAGTCTTGAATCACCTCTTTCTACTTAAAGTGAGAAAGGTGAGTACTCCATTCTCATCTTCCTTCACCTGTCAAGCTGTCTTTGCCACCATCACACATGCTCATCATCTTGAAATCTTGACCTGCTTTGGATTCCTCCCCCTGTACAAGTCCTCCCCGTTGCCTCTTTTCTTCATCACTGTGGACACCACCACCATCCTGCCTGTCACAAAGGCCGTAACCTGTGCATCATCTTCAACCTGGACCCCTCTCTAGGTCCTCTGATCCAGACTGTGTCTAAATCTTGCCAATTCTTTCTATATAACATCTCAAAGATATAGGCTTTCTTAGTTATCCATGCAGCTAAAAAACTCACCGAACATCTCCATTATTACAGCATTCTTCCCTCTACCTTGACAAATTCTAATTTGCCCTACATAGGATGCTGTCAATGATAATTTTCATAGCTCATCACTTTGTCCAGGTCACCTCTCTCTTTGCATCCCTCAATTGACTTCTCCATCACCTCAAATACAAGCTGTCTGTATTTACTTTCAAGGGCTTTCTTGGTCAGTCCCCAGTCTAGTTAGATCTCATTTGTTATTGAGCTGACAACACTTGCCTCCAATCAGACCATGATGTCAGTTTCCCTTGATCACTGGTTAAATATTCAAACAGGCATCTTCATTTTTTCTCCCATGCTGCCACTCATGCTTGGGAAACACATACCATAAACATCTAAAAAGTCACCTCATTATCATCCTCCAAATCCCTCCTTAAACACTATCTTATATACTTACGCTGTTGCCTAAATCCCCCCAAAACAAAAAAAACCACACCCTTGGTAATGGTTAAGCTGCTGGCATGCCAAGACCACTGCCCAACATGCTGATTGTTATTGTCTTATTGTGTCCTTGTATTCCCCCATTGGTCTATACCCATATGTTGTTCCTTTCTTATACTTAAATTGTAAGCTCTTTGGAACAGGAGCCATCTTTTTGTTGTATGTTTGTACAGCTTCTTGCTCAGTAGGGTCCTCAGCTAGGGCTCCTAGGCACTATGGTAATATGAAGAATACATAAAATACCGCAATTCCAGCAGAAGCTCACCTCAAGTTTGTTTAGCAAGATGTTATGTGTATAGCTAGTTAGGCCTATCTTATTAGCTGTTCAGCTGTACTGAACATCTGAGCTGCTCTTCCTACTGGTAGCACAATACTGTCTTTCTGCTGTCCTTCTCCACCTTTAGGCATTTTAGAATGACCAGGGTACACAAAACTGTCTCCTATTTTTGTAAATATCCTTTTGAGTTAGCTAACATTTATCCCAGGGCATCACTAGCCCCTGTTTTCTGGCTGGGCCCCTTAAAGTGCAGGGTGGGCCTCTTCAAGGGCAGCGTCCGGTCATGTGATCAGAAGCTGCCGTCTGAGGGAGAGGCACAGGACTTGGGCTGGCAACGACGCAAACTGCGCCGCCGCAACTGCAGGGCTGGCCAGCAGCCATTGGCGATGGCTGCGAGCAGAGCAGAGGCGTTGGTGCCGGTGCCTCGGCCCCACTCATGGCCACCAGCTGCTGGGCATCCCTGCAGCCGTGGCGACGAAGTTCACACCACTGCTGAGCACAAAGGTGGGCAGGCCTCAAGGCCAAGTGAATGGGCCCCAGTCCACCTGTGGCTATACCCCTGCATTTATCATCACTTATTTTTTTACATATGCAGAAATCCAAGGGAGATCTACAAAAACAAGTTGGCAGAAGAGGTAAAACACAGAAGCAGAATATTTAATTTCATGTTCAATTGATAGTAATATTATACTCATGGATTCTCCATCATTTATCTTTAGAGCTACCCCAAATGAGCTCCCAGAGAAAAAGACCTGTTGCTCAATATGATGAATTGCAGAACAAATATACCATATATCAAAAACAACGGACGTCCTGTTGAACCTTAAAGAATAACAAATTTCTTCAGGATAAGCTTTTGTGGGCTGCAATCCACTTCCTCAGATGCATCTGACTACCTCTCTGGAACTTATATACTATATATGGCTATATCTGCACTTACAAAGTTAAGTTGACCTTGTTAAGTCGACTTAACAACAGACATAGCCATTATACTGGCTTTAAATCGACTTAATAAGGTCGATTTAACGCTAATCCCCGTCTATACTGGCTTTAAGTCGATTTAAGGAGTCGACTTAAGGCTTAAGTCGACCTTAAAGTAGGTGTTATTAAGTCGACTTAAGCTTTCTTTAAGTCGGCTTAAGGGAATGCTTAAATCGACTTAATAAATGCCCAGTGTGGCTTTGTTTAGGTTGACTTAAGCCTCCTTAAATCGATCTAACTTGCCAGTGTAGACGCACCCTTTGTTAGCAACAAACAGTAATGTTCTATTAAGCAACTGCAACTTTACCATCTTCACTTGAAAACAGAAAATAAACAAACCAACAAAAATCCAGGCATCTACCATTTTACAATCTTTAAATTACCATATATAGCTACCTTTATTTGAAACCCAGTGGGGCTGCCTCCTTTCAGAGCGTGTCTAGCAACTAAACTAAGGAGTAATTTTTTATTAAATGTGATACTAAGAGCAACTAATAAAGCACTGCGTCAGACTCCCAAATTTACTCAGTAATCTCATTTAAGATTTCACAAGTATATATTCTACATTCTTTTTTAGCTTTTAGATAAATATAGAACAATTTTGCCTACAGTGAAAGTATTTGTAAAAAGAAACAGCTGATGCATATTATGATCTCAAACATTTGATATATTTGCAAAATAGAAATATGCAGATTTTATAAAAATGAGTATAATAAATGAATTCCCAATACATAGTTGCAAAATGTTCAAGAAACATGGCTACAAATACTGTGTACCTGAAGCCAAATGCTTAGAATAATTACTTTGAGTATATTAACCAACATTTTGATTTGATATCAGAACTGCATTATGAAATAATCCCATACAATACAATATTCAGAACTGCTCTGTAGCAGCTCCTGTATTGTCTAATACTTATTTGATTTATTAACAGCTGCTAAAGCATACATCAGTCTATTTCTTACCCTACAGTGACCAAATATCTGTAATATCCTTTTCAATCACAGAACGTATTCAAACCTCCTTTCCCTAGCATGACATTTTAAGGAAATCTATCTTACATGTTGTATAATCTGAAAACATTCTGCAGAAATGTTAATCTTTTTAGGACAATCTTTGGGTTAAACCTGATTTCAACCCTCCTGAATGTAAAACTTGTAGGGCCACATCATGCTCTCAGCCTGCAGATTAGATACTCTGCATGGATTCCTTTCTGTAGATCCACGGATTCATGAGTGGAATGGGCACAAGAAGATTGTTTTAGGGAGCAGATGGAAGCCAGGAAAGTAGTCAGAGAGATGTACATCTTCCACTTTGCAAACAATATCACAGGAAACAGAGGCTGTATAAGTTTTCAACGCAGAGGTTCCTGTGCACTAGTACAGTGGTAAGTGTGTGGCAGAAAGCCAGGGAGATGGCTGGATTTGGCTTGGGGAGGGTGGACAGGTGTAGGGTCACAATACATCACCAAGTGTGCCGCATACCGCAAAAGGCTGAGAACCACTGCACTAGTAACTTGAGGGGCGTCTTAAAGGGGATCTCAGGAGGTAGTCACAGCCTGAGTACTCCCTGTTACTGTCTTGGGCAGTGGACAGAGCGGCCAGAGCTAATGAAAAGCATAGGAACTCATATGGATCTCAGGAGATTCAGAGGTTTGTGGGCTGGCCCCTTGGTCCTAATCCAAGGGAGAAAAACCCTCTTCTCCCATGGAAAGAGTCAGAGAAAACTGAGGATAACCTAGTGGCATTTCTTGATTCTTAAGGTATTTTTCCTTACTGTTATAATCAGGCCCTTACGTTAGAGTTAAACCTGACTTTTCCTTGAATTGTTTATCCTCAACAGATGACATAACACAAAGAGGATAAATGGGATGATACAGGTAATTATAAGCCTTACAGTCTGACAGCAATTATGGGCAAGATAATGGAGCAGCTAATATAGGACTCAATTAATAAAGAGTTAAAGCAGGGTAATATAACTTAATGCCAACCAATACAGGTTTATGGAAAACAGAATCCGTCAAACTAGATTTTCTTTTTATACAATTGTAAGTTTGGTTGATAAAGGTAATGGTGCCAATGTAATGTAGTTAAACAGTTACTATAATAGACCTCTGTAAGATATTTGACATAGAATCTGTGCCGCTGTATGACTCAACTAGGACCAGAAGATCACTAGTACTACCACTGTTAGACAATTGCTACAAAACTTGTACAACGTACGTCATGTACGGTGTCAATGAAAAGTTATGATTTGCCAAGTATGACTATTATGTTTATATGCATGTATCATCTGTGTTTGAAGTTATGAATATTGACTATGTATCTTCCACGGTGACAAGTTCCAGAGGGGTAGCTGTGTTAGTATGCACACAGCAAAAACAACGAGATTATTGTGGCACCTTAAAGAAAAACAAATTTCTTCAGGCATAAGCTCTCGTGCGCTGCAACCCACTTTGTCAGACGCATGTCTGGCTGAGGAGTCTTGCCCACATGCTCAGGGTTTAATTGATTGCCATCTTTGGGGTCAGGAAGCAATTTTCCCTCAGGGCAGATTGGCCAAGGCTTCGGGGGGTGGGGGGTTTGCCTTCCTCTCTAGCATGGGGAACAGCTCACTTGCTGGTGGATTTTCTGTACCTTAAAGTCTTTAAACCATGATTTGAGGACTTGAATAACTCAAGTCATAAGTTAGAGCAGTGGATCTCAACTGCTGTGTTCTGACCCATCAATGTGTCATGGAATGCGGTTGAACGTGTCGTCTGGAGGTGACTCACTGCTGAAGTAAGCCCCCTGCTGCCACAACAGTCCTGCCTGGCGTTGTCTTCTGGCAGCGGGGTATTTCTTCCAGTGGCAGTTTTCTTCTGGCCGTGCGGAGCTTGCAATGCCACTGGGAGCTGCAGTGGCCAGTACCGCCACTGAACCCCACTGCAGCAGCAGGGAGCGTTGGCAGTGGGAGGGTTCTGGTGATGGGGGGTTAGTGGTGCCACTGAAATTCCCTACAGTGGCAGAGGGCTTCGGTGGTGAGGGTGCTGTGTCGTGCACAGTTGGGGATGCCGCCAACTGTGTTGTGACATGGACAGTCTTGAGAACCCGTGTTAGAGTCACTGTGCAGGAGATCAGACTAAATGATCATATTGATCCCTTCTGAGTTTAGAGTTTATAAGACCACTGCTGGAATATTGTGTTCAAGAAGGATGTTATTAAATAGGAGCGGATTCAGAGAAGAACTTTGAGAATGATTAAAGGAATAGAAAACATGCCTTATAGTGACAGACTCAAGGAGCTCAATCTACTTATCTTAACAAAGAGAAGGTTAAGGACTGATTTGATTACAGACGATAAGCAGCTACATGGATTGACAACTGTAGCCCATAGGGCTAGCTTATCTTTATTATATTCCACAGTAATGCAAGGAACCTACAGGTCTGTATCCTGCAAGACATTAGCTCCAGAAGGTTAGCATAAGACTATGAACCTATGAACTTTCAAACAGATAAATGGCCCAATGGAAAACCCCAAGTACTGGGGAGTTGAAAATAGAATGTTTAAAGGGAATTTCTGACCACAGGAACATGACACAACCAGAAGGATGCCCTAGCAACAAACCGACATATTTAACAGCTACACGAGCTACATACGTAGATACCTAACCATAAGGTGGCCATGGTAATGAACTGATATGTATGATAGTGAGTTGAGATCATTGATATAATAACCTTTAGAAGAAGAACACTCAAACATTAGTAAGGTGAGGAAATAAAAATAGGGGAAAATCCCCTATTGAACATGCATCAAACATAGTGGCCTCAGCTTATCATCTTATAAAAGTTACATCCCCACCTCAGGGCAGTAGAAGAAGGAGATGTAGTTGTTGGGATGTACCAGAATGATGGCCATTGGTGATGATGAAAAAAGTTATGGTGAAGAGCCAAGATGGTGGTTAACATTTCAGGTTGTTCTACAAGAGACGGTATGAGAATATGGATGTGCAGCTGTAGGTTCTGTAGTCTCTCCATCTACCTTACTGAGTTGGTGTGCTTGTAACTGTGCTAAATGTAATAATAAACTATTTGTAAATACAGAAGTACCTATGGTGTGAGTGGTACAGCTGTGCACATCAGTGTTCCCAATTATATAATATATTTGACTAATACTAGTCCGATTTTGAGACAAGACTCCATCAACCCTCAAGGTGATTACTTAAGAATCTATCTATCTATCTGGCTACATTGTGAGTACCCTTAGGCGGACTCACCAGTCTAGGCACTTGGTAATTGTCCTCACATGGGCAAATTAGGGATATCATTGATCAGTTATCAAGATGCCTCAGCTGATCAGCTGAGGAGAGCTGAGAGAGTAGGAGAGAAAGAGAAAGAGGACAGGCTAGAAGGAAGGCTCCCTCTCTTTCCACTCATTCTATGTCTAGGAAATGTGTAAGAACCTTGATCGGGGAGTGGGGGGTGTTTTGTTATATTCACACTGTAAAATAAAGCATCCAATGGCTGGAAGTTAAACTAGACAAATTCAAACTGGAAATAGGGTGTACATTTTAAATAGTGAGAATATTTAACCATTGGACTAATTTATCAAAAAAGTTTTAGTGGATTCTCTGAAGACTTAAATCAAGTTTGAGTGTTTTCCTAAAAGATATTCTAGGGTTTTTTTGGAGGGGGAGATTGACCTGTGTTAATCAGAAGGTCAGACTACATGATCATAATGGCTCCTTCTGGCTCTGGAATCAATGAATCGATACAAAGCTGACATTTTTCCCTTTTGGTCCAGTGATCCTGCCACTCTGACAATCAGTGATGACGTAGAATGAGACATATATTTCAGATCACATCCAGACCTCTGAATAATCTAGCTGAGAAAACAGTAATGAATAATACAGGATTGCTCCTGACTGACAGCTTATTTAACTAGATTGGACAAAGCGGAATAACACTTCCCTTGAGAAATTATTTGAGAGTCTAACAGACCAGATCAGCAGCATGATCTCTTATATGCAGTCTGGTTTTAAGTTGCTTCATGGCTAAGTGAGATAAAGATGGAATAGGGAAGTAAAACGTCTTCCCAACAAATCTCTAAGAAAGGACCGATTTGTTTGGAATGGATACTATTTCAATAACCAGCTCCTCTTCCTCTCTCTTGCTTTAGTGCTGCAGAAATTACCACAGCACTAAGTTTATCGTTTCTGTGGATATAGTGCAGGATGCAATGGACTGCTTATATGGAGGTGAGAAGCTCATTTTGATATGCTCCTTTATATGGAACAGACCCAAGAAGAAGACTGGATTTAGGGGCAGGCAACTGAAATAACCACTTGGGGTTCTGAGCGTGGACTGGTGTTTTTGTTGTTAGCAACCAAAGGGAAAAGAGTAAGTAAAAATGTTTCAGCTATTCCATATGTGGATTCATTTTCCACTAACCTCATAGAATGTTCTGGACCTTTGTAGAATCTTGTGGAACCTTCCAAACTTTGAGATATTTTTCCTTGACCTCCTAAAATGTTATAAGGTAGCTGTCATGTTTTCGCAGGAATGTAACCAGCTAAAGTACTAGGGTTACCATTCTAAAGGCGGTCACATACTGTGACACTATTCAATACTGGTTCACCCAGTGTTGGTACCAAGTTTAATTTTAAGAATAACTGAAATGTACTATTGAGAAATTGAAAGTTTCTGTAAGTTGAGAGGAAACAGATTTTTTGTTATGCTTATATATGACATGGATAGATATACATCCAAACAAGCAAATTTATCACTGTAAATAAATCTTGCATGAAAGTCATAAAATGAACCACAAATGCAATAAAAATAAGGTATTCAGAAGTCTAACAAGTGTGTGGAGGATGTGCTGAAGACTCTTCACCTTGGCCATTTGGTCTAGGGCCAGCACTGTCTGCTTTCATGCCCCTATTTCACACTAGGACAACTGTTTAAAGAATGGCTGGCCTAGTTCAGCATAGATTAAGTGGCAATAAGGGGATTGACCAGCCATTTTTATCATTCACTCCTGATACAGCATTTGGTCTTTAGTGTTTAATTTCAAATACTTAAGACATTCCCCTATTAATCATCTCCTAGCCAAGATGTGCATTTTAACTCCTCTAACCTTCTCATAAGTCATCCTCCGAGCTCCCAAATCATTTTGCTGTTCTCTGAACTCCCTTCAATTAGGCAATAAAATATACAAAAATAAATCCCTCAAAATAATTATATTTAACATTTCACCTTAGTATTATTAGTCAGTCTGAGATTTTAAACAAATAAAAGTAAAAAACCCCACTATTTCCCTAATTTCTTTGTAGTGCAGGAAACCTAGGCAGCAGTATGTGAATCTTTTGTTTGGGGAGTCTATGCCCAGGAATGCTGAAAGCTCCCTAAAATTAGAGTGGCCGGGTGTTCTTTGGATTGTGGCCCCAACCTCCTGTTTGCACTCTCCCATTCCACCCATAGCCACACCCATTTTCCATCCCGCCCCATAACCCCACCAACTGCTTGCTCCTCTGTGCCCCTTCCCCTCCATCACTTTCCCTTAAGGCAGGAAAAAAGTTGGAAGTCATAGCCCTCTCACTGTTAAAAGAACTGATGGGGCCATGGCCTCTTGCCTCTCCCCACTCCAGCAACTTGGGCCATGTCCCTGTCATTTTAAAAGTGGGAGAGCTACTCACTTCTACTTTTTTCCTGCCTTAAGAACATGTGATGGGGAGGAAGGGGCAGAGAGGAACAAGCAGCGAGTGAGGTCTCAGAGAAAGAGGTGGAGCACTGAAAGCCTTTCAGAGGGAAGAGGTTGAGTAGAAGCAGGGCCTGGGGCAGAGCATAGGTAGGACCTCATGACAGAGTCACATTGTGGCCGCCAGGGCCTCCCCCCCCCCGACCACTTCTAAGGATCTTCAGGTGCTCATGCTCACAGGGAAGAAAGGCAGCAGGCCAGCAGCACATCTCCAATGGGAGGTGACTAGTTTCTGGCATTTGACCCCTGCATGGCTAGCCTTTTTTATTTTGGAGAGGCTTAGCTTGCCAGCCTCTTATACATGCTGCCCATGACTGAAACCACCATACAGTATAATCCACAAATTCAGTGCATTTTCAGCATTTGATTGACTACACTGCTCATGATGATAGGTAATCAAGGACAGCAATCCACCCCAGCTAAGGGGCAGCACACCACTGGGAGCCTCAGAAGTCTTGAAAGTCTACTGCTCTGCACGTACACAAAACCTATACGTAAAGAACAAGTCTGCAGGAGGGAGGATCTAGCCTAAAGCAAATTTTGACCCAACTGAATGGGCTGTGAATGTAGCATACAACAGAGCTGTTTTTTAAAAAAGGCAGTGTGATCGTGTTGCCTCCCATCCCACCGGCAGGGCGGGGCAGGCAGCACGCTCTAGCCCTGGGAAAGGCGAGTCCCTCTATCTAACAGGCCTCCCGGCCCTCCGGCAGCACAGGGCAGGGCAGTCAGCACGCTCTGAGAGTCAATCTCACGGTCAGGGCTAGGTTATGGGGGCGCACAGGCAAAAGGAACACCGCTAATAAGCCTCAGTGGCTATGGCAAGACAGTTCCAACACTCCAGGTGGCACTGGGGTGCCCCTGGTGTGGGGCAGCGGGGCTCCCACCGCAAGACGCTGCCCCAGGTCCACTGTTCCAAGGCCGCCGAGTAACCACTGCACCAGGTTGCTCTCCCTCTCCCTTTCTCCTGGGCTACCTGGTTTGGGTCCTTACGGGACATCGAGGTATTCTGCCATCGGGAAGTTCTCGAACTGTCAGCTTCGCCTGGTGGTGGTAAGGCTGGCAGCGCTTGCTCAGGTCCTCTGCAGTGGGCAGCTCCTCTAGGTCACCGGTTTCTGCAGGCGGTTCCGGTCCATAGGACTCCGGGGCTACAGGCTGTTCCTCCAGGTCCTCAGCCGAGGGCAGCTCCTCCAGCTCACAGGGGCTGGTCGGCATCTCTGGTTCCCAGGGCTCCGGGTCGGGGTGCTGGGTGCCTGGCTCTCCCGTGGAGGGTTGCTCCCTCAGGTCCCAGTGGTCTGGCGTCTCCTCTGGTCGGCTGGGCACCAGCCACTCAGGGCAGTCCTCTGGGCCTCAGGCAGTGTGAAGTTGGGGCCAAGCCTCTTTGGAAGCTTGGTGGGGTGAACGGCACGGTGCTTCCCCGGTGCTGGCTGGGGCCTGAGTGAGGGAGAGGGCTGCCCTCTTATATTTCCCTTCTCTGCTCCACCCACCTGCTTCCTGTCTGCTGGGATTGGAGACGCTGGTTCCGCCCTCTTGTAGGGAATTGAATCACCCTCCGCGTCCGTCTCAGAGGGCAGCCATATTCCTTGCCCCTTACATGCAGGTTATTAGGGAAAGAGCATGTTAAAAGTTGGTTTCCTTAACAAATGAAAACAAGGCAGAGGCATTATAATGCTTAAAGATGGACTGAATTCAACAATAATGAATGAATGACGACAAGGTGGAGGAGGCATGGAGGCTGCCATAAAAAGCTAACATTTGCTGCAGAGCTGCAATAGTTTCCACAGGCTCACTTAACTAGAGAGAGGAAATCTGCATTGTCACATACCATTGTGTAACAAATGCTGGCAGGTGCTTACTTTTTATGTAACCAATGTACCTCCATTGCCAAGAACTGTGTAGTAGAATTGAAAAGGAGAAAGGTAAAAGCTAGCAAACTAACTTCCTTTATTGTACTGATACAGACATTGGGTAACATCCTTCTGCTGCCAGCTAACAGTCATGAAGCTCACATGGTAGCAGTCTGTATGACAGCGCTGAAGGCTCAGGTTTGAAACACTGTGGATGAGGCATTGAGGGAGAATTGCTATAGCAGCATAGATTGTAATTTGATTTTAGCTTTACACACCCACACGTGGAAAGAACAGTTCTTAGATTGCAAAATGAAACACCCAAAAGTTAAGAAATGATAAAAAATGTCTTTGCAACCACAATTTTGCACCAGTGTGTGTATGCATTATGATACAAATTTCTTCTACATTTGCAAAGTTAGCAAACCAGGTATCTAATAGAAAAAGCCCACTCACAGAAAAATAAGTTATTGTAGAACATCAAAGAACAGAAAACTTTATGGATTGCTGTCTTTTGCCCTCTTCCGTCATGAAGAGGAGACATGCAAGTGAATTCCTCCCATCAACTGAGCTGGTTGTTCAGAGAAGGAAGGAAACAAAACGTGCAGTGAGGAGGTGCATCTCTATGCTGCTTGGCTCTCAAGAGCAAGGTTTTCTAGGCATAAGCAAAAGATCCCAGTGTTTAGCCTAGTTTAGCCCTATGGGATATATAGAGCTTGCTTATTACAGAAGCTTTTATTACCATGTAGAATTTAAAACTTTAATTCATTTTTGTGTGCATGTATATCTGCTTTAACCTTATAAGTAAGACTAATTCTTTTAGCCAATCCTATAATGAACTACAAGCACTATCTTTTCTGGGAGATATAATATGCAACTGACCTAGGTCAAGTGACTGGTCCTTTGGGACTGAGTGTAAACTGAATATTATTGTCATGTTTGGTGTAAGAGACTATATCACAAAGGCAAGCTTACCTGGGTGGTAAGCTAGATCAAATAATCACGGGGATTGTGTGACTCTATGTTAAGGCCGCTATAGTACTTGAGGAGTTTAACCAGATAATTGGTTAGGGAAATCTAAGTATAGACCTCACAGCAGATTTGGGGTTTGTGCCCTGCTTCATGTCAGTCTGTCTTGATGTTGGTACTCACGCCCTTGAGCAACTGAAGGATAGCTTGACAACATTATCCCATAACCTTGACTGCCCCAAACACTGCTGTCTCATTCAAGATAGAAGCATAAGAGGACAGAATTCAGATGACATAGCAACCTATGTTAAAATTGGCATTTCTTAATTTTCAATTGCTTGTTTTGTAATCTAATATTTTTTAAATGCAATACTACGTAAGTCAAGCAAAACCAACTTGGATATTTATAAGCAAGAGGTTATTCCATTTCAAAGCATGCTAAAGTACAGTGAGTATATAATTAAACTGCCTTTGTCTAAATATTCTTTTTATCCTGTCACATCTTCACAAAGATCTAGTGGAGTATGTCATTCAGACTGCTGCAACCCTGGTAATAAATAACATTCAAACGTTTTTATCCCCAATAGTATTTATTATATATATACTGTGGGCAGTGTAAATCATGAATTTGTTATTAACTTACAATACTCAAGAGAAATGACATGTAACAGAAAATGTTTAGTCTGTTTGTGTATGCCTTGTGTGGTATACAAGGTGCTAAACAGTTGAATCATTTGTTCATTGGGAACTGCATGTGCTTTACAGAGATGAAACTCAGGACACAGGGGGACTCAAAATCCCAACACTTAAAAACATGAGGCAAACAAAATTAGAGAAATGTGACCTTAGTCATTACCTCTGATTCATGGTTGTACAGTTGACATGCAATAACTTCTGTTTCTATAAGAACTATCAGGTGATCCCACAACTAGTGAGATAATATAATATTTAATAATTAAAGCATTAAATCAAGATACTTCATCTTTAAGAACACAAAAGATTGTATGTGGATTGCTGTTAAATGTAGCAGAGCAAACAAAGGATTTTTTTTCTATTGTATGATCATCCTTAATGATGCAAGAATAATTAAACACCTACATTTATTGACAAACAACAGTGATCCAATTTACAATAGAAAAGATCCGTATTAACTCAGAACTTATTATATGAGATGTAATCAAAGAATCTGTTAAATGTCTCAGTTTGCATAGTTACCACAGACAAAACTGGTTTCTAATTCCTGGAACATTGCCCAATTGCAGAGCAAAAAGCCAATGAAGATTTATGTTTTAATTGTATTGAAAATACATAGAAATCTAGCTGCTTAAGCAATTAATTATACTACTTCCATCAGTCTCATCTTTTATCTACTGTTTACATTTTCCTTTAGAAAAATAATCTCAATAACCTCAATAATCCCAGTTGTAGTAATTTTTACTGTGCCTGCACCTGCGCTGTACAAGTGTAACTTTTTCAGTTTGTTGTGTCATATTATCCCTTTTTGCCAATCCAATTATCATGAATGCTATGTATGAATCATAGGCTCGCTTCTAAAAATCAAAAGCAATAAAACCTGCATTATATTGGCTGATTAGCAATTCTCTACATATTTGTCTGTTAACCAGTCATCAATTTAATTCAACTTTTCCAGCTAACTGATAAAATGACCCTTGCTTGTAATTCTGCACAGTTGCAGTATCAGACTTGTCAGCTGCCACTGCTGATGTAGTCAAGAGTTTCCTTTGTTTCTCACCAAGTCCATCATTGGTTTGTGAAACACGATGATGGCAAGTTGGTTATGCTTCCTCATAAAACTGATCAATCACGAAAGACGAAAAAAATCCAATAAAACCATAGCCAGACAGGTTAATTGTACAATATCTCAAAAAGATGAATCCAAACCTGCAGGATAGTAGAAATACATCATAATTTATAATCACTTTTATCAATGAATGAGATTTCTACAGTGTTCATCACCTCCATATCTGAGCACCTTAAAAATACTAGTGAATTAAGCTTCACAAGATTTTTTAAGTAATTATTACAAATCACTGTTTTTGCCGATGAGGAAATTGTGTGTTACATAGAGTTTAAATGAGACTGGCCCAAGCTCTCAGTGGCTATGTCTACACTGGCAAGTTAGTTCAAATTAAGGAGGCTTAATTCGAACTAACTAAAGCCATGGCTACACTAGGCTTTAGTTCGTTTGAATTAAGGGCTTCCTCAATTCGAACTAAACAGTTTGAACAGTTTGAAACTAAGGGGTTAATTCGAACTAACCAGTTTTAATTAACCAAGGTGGCCATGTTAATTCAAACTAATTTCTTAGTTCGAATTAACCGGCCATTGAAATGAATGGAGATCGCTAATTCGAACTAAGCAAGTGCTTGCTTAGTTCGAACTAACATTCCAGTATAGCCATGCTAGTTTGAATTAAACTAATTCGAACTAACTAAAATTAGTTCGAATTAGTTAGTTCGGACTAACTAATTCGAACTAATTTTAGCAAGTGTAGACATAGCCAGTGTGTCTACACCTGCGTCTTAGGTCGACTTAAGGACGCTTAAGTCGACCTACAGAACTCTGCGTCCACACTGGGCACTTGTTAAGTCGACTTAAGCGCTTCCTTAAGTCGACTTAACACCAACTCTGAAGGTCGACTTAAGGCTTAAGTCGACTTTATGAAGTCGACTTAAGTCAACTTAAAGCCAGTGTAGACAGCTATGTCTGCAGTGGGGGCTCTATTAAGTTGACTTAACAAGGTCGACTTCAAGTGTAGACACTCTGTTAAGCTGACCTAAGAAGATCTTAAGTCGACTTAAAGTCAACCTTGTTAAGTCAACTTAACAGAGTCGACTTAGCTTAACAAATGTAGATATATCCTCAGAGTCTTTGGCAGATCTGAGAATAAAACCCATACCTCTTGACTCTGAAGCCTGTGTCATTACTCATTCCTCACCCCCCCAGGATTCACTGGTTGTAAATGATAAGTGAATGGGCTATCAATATTCAGACTGATGGGGGTGGGGGGCAGCAAACTACAAGTGAATTTAAAAAACATTTATATTGTTATGGCAAAGTGGTAATGGCTTGCTCGTGATGGATCTACTGTATAAGAACCCAGGATGAAGCTTTTCAGCGAAAGAGTTAAAAAGTTCATTCAGCAGCTATCTAGAGAGAGTGATAAGGGTACTGTGTAGGTTAGAGAACTTGCCTTTCTCTGGATCAGTAGATCTTTCTGAGTTTGTATGGTAGAAGGAAGTTAACATCCAAGCCTCTTTTTCCAGACCAGATTCTTATTCATGGGGAGCTTGGGACGAGATGTTTCCCCAAGAGTAAAGTCTGGGGATGGAGGGAGGAAGAAAGTGGATGGATTTGCTGGAGATTGGTGTTTGTCCAGAAGTGAGATGGAGGACCCTAGGCTGGTTGGGTTTCTGCAAAAGGGAGATGCCTGTGCACCATCTCTGCAAGGAAACAGGTCTTGCGTGCATTCTGTAAATAAATAACTAACAAAATATCTGATTATACTACACTGATTTCTGCTACAGACAAGAGAGACCAATCTGCCAGACCAGAAAATCTGCTATGGTTCAGAAATGAGGCAACATTAGCATTTCAGCAGGTGCTGCTCCTAGCTTCACACATGAAGTTAAGATTTCTTGCTGTGAATGATGGAAGAATTTGCGTGCACACGCATGCACCCACACAAGAAAAAGATTTAAATAGTGCTGGGAAATAGTTTCCCTTCCTCTTTGGTTTTCCAAGAGCAGGTTCTCACTTAGGACCTCCCCCCTCCCACCAATGATTCATGGCACTTGCTTAGTTCGAATTAACGATTTCCATTGATTTCAATGGGCTGGTTAGTTCGAACTAAGAAATTAGTTCCAACTAACATGGCCACATTGGTTAATTTGAACTAACTAGTTCGAATTAACCCTCACTTCTAATACACTATTTGAAGTTATTAGTTCGAATTAAGGAAGCCCTTAATTCGAACTAATTAAAGCCTAGTGTAGCCATGGTTTTAGTTAGTTCGAATTAAGCTTCCTTAATTTGAACTAACTTGCCAGTGTAGACATAGCCTGTGAGTCTTCTGTACTTCCATCATTGTAAATTTTAAAGAGCAGGTTGGACAAACACCTGTCAGGGATGGTTTAGATGGTACTTGGTCCTGCCATGAGTGCAGGGAACTGGAGTCGATGACCTTTCATGGTCACTTCCAATTCTATGATTCCAAAAGTAATAAATTTGCTTAACTTTGACCCTTTTATAATATAGCTCTTAATTCACAACAGTGAAAACCACTAAATGTTTGAAAGCCCATGAAATGCTTTATTCATATGAGTTTTTTCTAATTAAAAAGACATGCACTAAAAAGTGTGAAATCATAAAGAAAGTAATTATTTCAAATTAAAGACAAGTGAAAACCTGGGCAAGTAGCACAGAAGAAAGGCTGTGTCTATGGCTATGTCTACACTTGCACTTTTAAGTTGACTTAGTGTGTCTACACTTAAAATTAAAGTTGACTTAAAGGGGAGCTTACAAAGTAGACCTAGAGTATCCACACTGGATGCTCTAGGTCGACTTTGTGGGGCTAGGGGGACCTTGGGCAGGTCCATGGTGGCAGGTGGGGGGGCACCCCGTGTGTGCAATGGGGCAAAGGGAGACAGGGACCCTGGCAGGGCAGAGCCCTGTGTGTGATGTTGTCTGGATTTAGGGAAGCATTTATTATATTATTTTCAATGGATATCTCATAAATGCTATAATCCATAGGAACTATGTCATGTTTGGTATCAATAGAAAGGTAATAATTTGCTGGGAATGATTATATAGTTTATGTCTAGGAATTCTATTTCGATGAGAAGTTAGGAATTTGGTGTTCTTTCTATACTTTAACTTATATTGAAATACCTGAGAGAGCCGGGTGTGTAAAACCATTGTGTCCTTAATGTTTAGGAATTTTCCAGGTAGAATGCTCCCAGGGAGTAAACTGATGAGCCATTAAGGACACAATGCTTGTATTCCTTATGTCCTTAATGGCTCATCAGGTTACTCCCTGGTACTATTCTACCTGGAAAATTCCTAAACATTAAGGACACAATGGTTTTAAACACCCGCCTCTCCCAATAAAATAACATAAGTTAAAGTATAGATAGAACAACAAATTCCTAACTTCTAATTGAAATAGAATTCCTAGACATAAACTATATAATCATTCCCAGCAAATTACTACCTTTCTATTGATACCAAACATGACATAGTTCCTATTTATGAGATATCCATTGAAAATAATATCATAAATGCTTCCCTAAATCCAGACAGTGTCACACCCTGCCTACATGCCCTGCCCTTTGGGGGGCATGCCATGCTCCCCCTGTGCCCCCCCCCAGCAGGGAGGGCATTGGTGTAGTCCTGGGGTAGCCCTAAGTCCATTTAGGGCTATGCCAGGGCTACACTGGCTTAATTCAACTTTAAAAAGTCGAATTAAGCCTTAAGTCTAATGAAAAGGTGGTTTAATAAAGTCAACTTAATTTTCATTAAGTCGACTTTATTTTCCTTAAGTCGACTTAAGCAAGCTGCTTAAGTCGACTTAAGAAAAGTGTAGTGTAGACGCAGGATAAATTAAGTCGACTTAAGCAAGCTTAAGTCGACTTAATTTACCAGTGTAGACGCAGCCTATATGACTACTTAGTTTGTGGCAAGCTGGGATATAAATGTACCTCACATTAGCCTGCTGAATGCTAAGGGTATGTCTATATTGCAACATCCTCAGCTGGCCCATGTCAGTTGACTCAGATTCACAGGGCAGCTGACCTGAGCCAGCCCCAGGTAGTTAACTGCAGTGTACACATACCCTTGATGTCTGTATAAACTCTGCTGTTTCAAACTACTTGTTCCACAGTGCACTTTGATCAACCCTCCTTTGAAACAGTAATAGATTCACACACATTAGGAAATTTGTAATGTATGGAAATAAGGTCCACACAGATACTTAGTGCATAGCAAGCTAGTACTAGGTAAATTTATCTCAGCCTGTTCCAAACAAAGTGTTCATAGAAAGACAAAGTTTTGCCACTTCAACTATGCCAGCATAGTTAGTCTCAGAAACGACAGTAGAAAGGTATACACACATACCAGGGTGAAGGAGGGCAAGTGTTAGCAAAGTCAGTTCAGTTAGAGTAGATGATGCGCATTCACACCAGTTGATTAGAAGGCAAGAATGTGTGAACAGGGACAATCATAGAATCATAGAAACTGGAAGGAACCATGAGAAGTCATCGAGTCCAGTCCCCTGCACTCATGGCAGGACCAAGCACCCTCTTAAACCATCCCTGAGAGGTGCTTGTCTAACCTGCTCTTCAAAACTTGCAATGAGGGAGATTCCACAATCACGTGTTGTAATGTGCTAACCATTCCAAATCCCTATTCAGACCCAATCTGATTGTGTCAAGTGTGCAAATCAGTTCCAGTTCTGCAGTTACACGCTGAAGTCTGCTTTTGAAGTTTTTTTGCTGGAGTATGGCAACTTTCAAGTCTGCTACTGAGTGTCCAGGGAGACTGAAGTGCTCTCCTACTGGTTTATGGATGTTTGCAGTTTTGATGTCCGATTTGTGTCCATTTATTCTTTTGCATAAGGACAGTCCGGTTTGGCCAATGTACATGGCAGAGGGGCATTGTTGGCACATAATGGCATATACCACATTAGTCGATGTGCAGGTGAATGAGCTCCTGACGGTGTCGCTGATGTGAGTGGGACCTGTGATGGTATCACTGAAGTCGATTTGCTTTGAGGAAAATATACTGGCATAATGCATCCACAGTAGGATTTTTATCATCTTAATTATATCAGGAAAAAAGAAATCACACCTATAACTGACTAAGTTATGCCAATAAAACCAATAGCTGTCTCAATGAGGCCTGGTCTACACTTAAGAAAAGTTAATGTTTGCTATATATACAAATTGCATTAAACACTATACCAAGATGTTTTCTGCTCTAAAATTTTTAATTTCTGACACTCAGTTGGGAAAAACTTCACCCTCTTCATTCTTGTGTGAGAAAAATCTAAGGAAAGACTATCCAAAAATCCTAGCTGAAGCAATATTATTTGCACAATTAAATCACACATGATAAAATACAAACTTAGAGTTTACTATTGTATCAGTAATTTTCAGTAGTAAAAGAGATGAGCGCCCAGTGGGAGGGAGACAAGAGAGAAATAGTTTAAGTAAGAGAAGAAGAATAGTAGTGCAGAGAGGAAGAAGCTGGGGTTGTGAAGGAGGCATGAATCAGATAAGGGAAATAGAGGAGACAATGGGAAGGAAGAGGACCAGGAAAGGCAGATAGTCTGGAAGATTCTTATTATTGGTCCACTGCAACCCTTTGTACATTATACATTCAGTCCATTTATCCTCCATCATGACAATGGAAGCATGTTACTCTAACTGGTACTTCTAGAATTCAGGGTAATGACATTCAATATGAATGAACTGATGGTAGTATTAAAAAAAAAAATTAAAGTTTTTTAAAACAGACAGCCTTCAAATCAAAGCACTAAAAGGGACAAAACAAATACAGAAGTAGTTCAGATTGGTCAGACTTCTTGTCCGAGGCATTTTAAGCACCGTGAATGCATTTGTTTGCAAAAGGTCAGCTGGCCAGTGTAGCATGTACAGTGGCCACCTAACCTTTTGCAAACAAATGCATCCACAGTTCTTAAAATGCATCGTACAAGAAAACTGACCAATCTGAACTACTTCTGTACTCGTTTTGTCCCTTTTAATGTGTTGGTTTTAAGGTCATCTGTTTCAAGAAACTTGCTCATCCACCAATGTGATTTATGCCACCATGTGCCGAAAATGCCCCTCTGCCTTACGTATTGGACAAACAGGATAGTCTCTGCGCAAAAGAATAAATGGACACAAGTCTGACATCAGAAATCAACATTCAAAAACCAATAGGGGAACACTTCAATCTCCCTGCTCACTCCAGTGATGACTTGCCAACAGCGGTGCTCAAACAAATGAATAACAAATCACAGCTTCAAAGAGAAACTGAAGAATTGGAATTTATATGCAAATTCGACTCCATTGCCTCAGGATTAAACAGGGACTATGGATTTTATTCTCATTACAACAAGTGATTTGACCTCACCTTCCTCTATATGCTTTTCTCCAGTGTTTGAATTCCAACACCTATTCTGATTTGCTGTTACAACCTGACCCGATCCTGTGCCAGCATTTTCCTGCATTTAATTTCCTCCCATTCTGTAAATTCCCCAATTTCAAAGCATCTGACAAAGTGGGATTTTCTCCCACAAAAGCTCACATGATAAATAAATTCGTTAGTCTTTAAAAGTGCCACAGGACTCCTTGTTTGTTTGGCTGACCTAGACTAACATGACTACCCTTTTGGAACTTGTTTTTTGATATTATTTTTCAAGCAAGACTAAAAGTAGATTAAATCAAAATCTATGGACAGCAACGTTTCAGACCCAAGTGGGATTCAAAACACTGACTGCTAGGCTCCTGCCTTAACCCCTGTACCAGAGGGCCAGATACCTGGCAAAGTTTGTACTGGGTGCAGGTTGTCGTTAAAACCTTTAAACATTATGCCATCTTCTGGAGAAAGGTGGGAAAGCACAAGGAATACAGACAGACAGACGAACAGACAGACAAAGTGAAGTTAATATAAAGGTTGTCTACTTAGCAATTGTCCACTGTTAGCCTCAATATCCAGTTAAGTATCTATAGAACATGCCAATGGTAGTAAAAGGCTATGCTTGTTGTGTGGGTGAATGAAAAGGACTGCTGGGATCAGTCACTCAGATTTATAAATAAAACAGCCACCACAACTAACCCAACCCCTCATGGCATTCTCTTGTCTCTAGATGTACAGAGGAAACTGACATCATCATCTCCACCCCTTTATAGATGGCACAGCTATAGGCACCCTTATGAATAACCTCCCAAGACACTTAATTACAGCAACATAGACACATGCCTGATTATTTGGGTGCAGCCTTCTTTTAGCTGGCAGCAGCACAGACTGATTTTAATCAAAGTGATTAAAATCACCCATTTGAATCTAGATTTAAATCAATAAGCAGGTAATCTTTATTTAAATCATTTTAATCATGCTTTGCATTTGTACTTTAGTTATTTTCCTAAAGATAGGTTCTCATTGTTTGGTTGATTCTTATTAAAACAAGTTGATTTTTAATTAACTGAAATCTTTCCTTAAATGTCGGGGTCTTTTAATTAAAAAGTTAGTGTACCTATAAATGTTTATTTTAGCAGTTATATAGCTTTCCTTATATCAGGGGTCAACAATAATGTTGCTCAGCTAGACACCCAGCTTCAAAGCTAACCCCCTCTCTCCCCACCACTGCAATCCCACCGAATCCTAAAAGTAGCCAGCAATTTTTTTTGTCACCAGAGGGCGCTCCTCTGCTGCATTTTCCCTAGGCTGCCTAGGTCTGCAGCGAAAATGCAGTGGAGGAGTGTCTTCTAGGGTATGTCTACACAAGCAATTTAGGTGGACTTAAGGAGGCTTAAGTCGACCTAAATTACTCCCTGTCTACACCACTTTCATTAAGTTGACTTAAGAAATTCCTTAAGTCGACTTAATGAAAACTTAAGTCAACTTAATAAGAACTAGCCATTAAGTTGACTTAAGCCTTAAGTTGACTCCTTAAGTTGACTTAAGGACGGTGTGGACATGGAGTAACCCTGAAGTCGACTTTATTAAGTCACCTTAAGGGTGGTAAGGTCGACTTAAAGTGGACTTAATAAGATCGACTTGAAGTCAACCTTGTTAAGTTGACTTAACAAAGTTGACTTAATTTTTTCTAGTGTAGACATAGCCCTAGTGACTAGAAGTAAAACTGCTGGCTCCTAAATTATAAAAAAGACACAGCTGGCTCCTAGGCACCGCCTGCAACGTTTAGTCACCATGGTGACCTGGCACGCAGGTTCTGTCAAGCCCTGCCTTATATTTATTCAGATTCTTAATTTTTATACTTCTATTAGGTTAGAAAATAATGGTTGATGATATAGACTACTATATGATGTTAGATTTGTATCAAGTTCTATTCGGTTGGAAAATTGAATTCATTTATTACACACAAAAACTATAATTTTAAAATGTTTTTATTCATTAAGCCTACCTTAAATGTGTTGGATATAAAAGAAAAAAAGGTTTATCAGAACATGTTTTCCATTTAAAACTGCTTTATAAAACAAAGGAAATACTATCTAGAGCAGGAGACGGCAACCTTTGCTGATCCCTGTGCCGTCCCCTACTCCCTGACCCTCAGCCAGTGCCAGTGGCCCTCTCTGCTGAAAAAAACTGGCTGCAGCCTGGAGGGGGTGGGGAAGGGCTGTTCACAGGCATGCCATGGAAGGCAGAGATCCATAGGGGCTCTTCCCCAGGCAGGCCACTGAAAGGAGCCACCTAGAATGGCTTTTGGAGGCAGGCGTGGCAATTTTGGTGGTACCACAGAGGATGCTGCATGCTGCTCTAAATGGGCTCGCGTACCTTTCTTGACATGCGTGCCAGGGGTTGCCTACCCCTGATCTAGAGTAAGTGAACTGATCAGATTGTTTCTTGCTACTGTGTTCTTCAGGGTTTTAAAACTAACAGATTTCATCCTCCCACTTAGTTTTTATTTTTTATTCATAACTTGGAAGAGGAAAATAGTCTTTCCTACTGATTCAGCTCTGAATGGTTTTAAAATGTTTCCCTGTGTCTGAACCATGGCGACTATACCTCATAACTACACCCGCACAACCCCTTAGAGTAAATGCAGTCATATCCATGGAAGAGGATTGAAGCACCACCCTCCCTGACTTAAGTCAGCTACATTGACGTTGCTGCCTCAAGAGTAGGGACTAGCTCACCATAGGTGTGTCAATCAAGGGTGTGTTTTTTCACACCCCTAACCAACATAGCTATGTTATTCTAACATAGAAATTTAGACCAATCCTTTGAATGAAATAGTTTCATCACTGAACTAAACAAGTTGAATACATTTAAAATGAAGAAAATGCTTTCTCTGCAGGTCCAGAAGAGTCTTCTTTGTCAAAAGCTGGTTTAGCACTTCAGGATCTTAGCCAAGGACATCCACTAGTTAACTGGCTTGATTTTGTTTAAGTCATCTGTTTAAATTTAAAACAGTTTTAATAAATTTTAGTGACTGTAGGTCCTAACATATGTTGTCAAAATTTAATTCTAATTACAGGTTTTTAAAAAATAAACATATCTAATTGTTTTTTAAAATCTCATTCAAAATTTTAAAAATCCATTTTTATTATTTTTTAATTATAGATCATGAATCCATCCTTGCTGACAACCATAGTAACATCAGTTGTTAATAGTACTTCCTATTCATACAAGCAATTTTGGTATTATTCACAAAGAAAAGAATAAACAAAATTCTAGCATATGATTCACAAAATAAATGCGATGAAAGTACAGTGACGTGGTTGTTAGTACTCGAGGAAACAATACAATTATGGCCATTCATCTTGGGGAGAGAAACTAGAGGATTTAAGAAACACTCCTGGTATTACTGGGAGCATTAATAAAAATAAACAACGTTACTTTCGGCCTTTTAGGTAAACTGGAATGACTATTTTCTCATAGCCAGTTCAACATATGTTCCCAGAAGTGGTTTAGTGAAAATAATGTAAAACAGGAGAAGACTGAATATATGACAAGCTGTTCAAAAAGAATCTTGTTCCAGGAGTAAATTATTCCTTAACAAGTAACTGTTCAGGACCCAAGAAGTATAGAACTAAGATTTATATAAATGTTTCATGTCCCTTTCCAACAAGTCCCTTAATTCAAGAAGCTTGATTATAACATACAACGCTCATTTACTCCAGTAATGAAACACAGTAAAAGAAAACCAAAATACGTACAGTTGCTGGATGAGATGTATTTTTCACATACTTTTGAATGCATTTTTTTAGTTGTTGAATTGCATGAGCACCACTGGGCATTTGTCCTCAACTGACAAATTAACTAGGCTCACATAATGCCTGCAACACTTCATTATAATTATGGTACTGGGATGTTGTTTCGGTCTTCACTGTGCATTAGTGAGGGCAGATACCACATACCATCTATTTAGTCTTTGTCCTTAGAGTGCATATATAAATACTACACTTGTATTTTCAGGGTACAATATTTTATAATTTTAGTCAACTGGGATAATATGAATAGTCCTGATTCAGTATGGTATTTCTATCAAACATAAAGCACACACTCAATACTCACGGAAGTCCATCAGACTTAAACACATGCTTTAAGTTAAGCAGGCATTTAATTGTTGGCCTGAATTGGTCAAAAGGGAATTATTTTTTTCTCCTCATTATTTATTCTTTGCTTCCATTTGCAAGCAGTAGGTGGCACTGGGGTTATAGAAGTGGAATTAATGGGTATTGGTAGCTCTACTTACGTACTACAGAGAGTGTTAAGTTCAGTTCTACTTCTCTGGAACTAGATTTTTCATGGCAGGGCTATGGAGTTCAAAAGCAGAAATAATATCTAGCCTCTCCATGTTACAAACAACATGTCAGAGTATTTTTAATCAACCTGTGGCTTTTAAAGAAAATCAAAAGCGGAAAAGTTCTAATAAATAAATAAATAAGAAGAATAAAATAAAAAAAAAATCATAGAATCTTAGGGCTGGAAAAGACCTCATGAGGTCATCTAGTCCAACCCCCTACTAAAAGCAGGACCACTTCCACTAAATCATCCCAGCCAGGGTTTTGTCTAACCGGACCTTAAATATCTCCAAAGATGGAGATTCCACCACCACCTTAGGCAACCAATTCCAATGCTTTACTACCCTCCTCGTGAGAAAGCTTTTTCCTAATATCCAACCTTGAACTCCGCAGCTGTAACTTGAAACCATTGTTTCTTGTTCTGTCCTCTGTTACTACTGAGAACAGCCTAGCTCCCTCCTCTTTGGAGCACACCTTCAAGTAGTTGAAGGTTGCTATCAAATCCCCTCTCAGTCTTCTCTTCTGCAGACTAAAGTCTAGTTCCTTCAGTCTCTCCTCATAAGTCATGTTCCCCAGCCCACTAATCATTTTCATTGCCCTCTGCTGGACTCTTTCTAATTTGTCAACATCCTTTCTGTAGTAGGGAGCCCAAAACGGGACACAGTATTCCAGATGAGGCCTCACCAGTGCTGAATAGAGGGGAATAATCACATCCCTCGATCCGCTGGCAACACTCCTACTGATGCAGCCCAATATGCCATTGGCCTTTTTGGCAACAAGAGCGCACTGTTGGCTCATATCCAGCTTCCCATCCATCATAACCCCCAGGTCTTTTTCTACCGTGCTGCTACTTGGCCGATCGGTCCCCAGCCTGTAGCAGTGCATAAGATTTTTCTGTCCTAAGTACAGGGTTTTGCACTTGTTCTTGTTGAACCTCATGAGATTTCTTTTGGCCCAGTGTTCCAGTTTGTCTAAGTTTCCCTAAATCCTGTTCTTGCCCTCCAGCGTGTCTACACCTAGTTCTCATATAGCACTTTTAAACTACAGATCTCAAAGCCCTTTACAAAGTAAGTCAGTGTTCTTATCACCGTTTTACAGAAAGTAAACGAAGGCACTGAGCGACAAAATGACTTGCCCAAAGCCAGATAGATCCAGGAAGAGAACCTGCCACTAGCTAGCTATGTACTGAGTCCTAATCCAGTGCTCTATCCCAGTAGTTTTCAAACTTTTTTTCTCGAGATCCAGTTGAAAAACATTATTTATGCCCAAGACCCAACAATTACATCCTTCAGCAATGCATTTTAGTCTTACAGCAGCTGCAGCAGGGGGTGACATGACCCAGTACATGAGAGTCTGCGCTTCAGTACAGCATCCCAACCCATGGTTTGAAAACCATTTCTCTATCCAATAGGCTACTCTGCCCATTGAAGAGAAAGATTCTGCACACACTGAGAATTTCTCTGGCTATATTTTGAATGTTCAACATGCATTTTGGAATACAGAACTTGTAAGTGATATGTGTTAGGAATATCATACTTTTCATATATTTGCATAAAAGTTAAGTGCACCGATGTCCATGCATTTAAAGAGACAGACCCTCAATACACTCCATAAAGTGTTTATTTAAATTGTATCATTTTTTTCAGCTACACAAGACGAGAAGATAGGAGGATTGTTGTGGTATTCCCAGATCTACCAAACACTTCCTGACCTTGGGGAAGTTTGCCTAATCTACTATCCTCAGAGTAAGAAATGGAGGAAAATATTTATTTACTTGATAGAAGAATTGTAAGGCTTAATTCATTAATATTTGTAAAGTGATTTCAAATCCTTTGATGGAAGCTGCTGAAATGTAAACTATTGCTATCTTGTCATCCATCTCATCACCCATTTAATGTTTAGAATTCCAACTCCAATATCTGAACTTTTATTTCTAGTCAACATTTACAAAGAGTTGTACTTGGACTCTTTAGTTTTTTTTAATCTCATCTAAAATTTTCTCTTTAAATCTCATTTTATGCCTGATTAAAGCACTTAACAAAATGAATGGAAGTCATGCTGATTTTAATACTGATGGTTTGGTTCTGTAGATTTTCTAATACTTAACATATGATCCAATTCACAATGGACTGAATTAAAGTGGAAGGCAATTGTATAATATAGTGATTTTGTTCTTTTGTGATGGAGTGTTTATTCAGAGCCAATATTTTAGATCATGTTCTGTTATTTTTATAACTGATCATTTTCTGGTCTTCAGAAGAAATTTATATTTTTCATTTGTATGTTAATACTAAAATTGATTAATAAAAATGTTTCACAAAACCATTAAAATGTTGAATATTTTAAACAATTAAAATGTGTTCCAAATTTAAATAACTACATGAAATTGACAGTCCTTTATCAGAATCTGAATTTATTGCAACACATTTATTATATTCATGAAATCTATTGTGTTCATTATATTAGTAGCAAAAAGACTAATCAAAAGATTAAGTAGACACCAGCTACCACCAGGAACAAAATTAACATTCCCTTATTGGATTAATTAATTTTTCCCCACACTGGTTTCATGAATCAAATAGGAGGCTGGTGATTTAATGAAAAGTGTTTGATATACAGAATTCATGACTCTCATATGATTTTCAATTTAACATAGGCATGTAAATCTGAGTAGTCTGGAAACAGGTTTTAAAAGATCAATAGAAATTTCAGTTATGTAATAAAGCCTTAATTTTTGCCAATTCTGGAAAGAACAATTTAAAAAAATATCAGTTTAATGAAACTATTCAGTCAAATCAATGGAACAGTTTTAGTATATATACTAAAATCCTAGTCCCATTCAAGTCAAGGTCAGTATTTCACCCCTAATGTGTATAGTTTACAAGCCCTGTAGGTATATTAAGCAAAAAATAATAATACACAGTGTGTATCAACACCTGAATTTATCACAACAGAAGTATTCCTTCAGCTAGGAAAAATATTATGCTTGATAGCAGTAAAAACTGTTAAAGAACCAGTGGTTAAAACTGAAGGAGTTAGACATTTCTTGTATTGTTTGTGGAAAATCTCAGCCTTATCTTATCAGCTGGCACTCACTGAATGTGAAGTTGCCAAATACTGCACTTGGTACCATGATTGCACTTATTGTGTTCGATACAATAAGGTTCCATATTTAGACCAGTTACCATTGTCTTATTTTCATAAATTTTTAAAAAACATTATATACAGTTGTTTGTATGCTTATTGTTTAGAAAGTTAGGAAACTACTCAACTATTGAAATCTGAGTAGCCTTTTCATTTGCCACTGATTAAATTACTTATTGTTTATAATAATAATGGTTTAAGTTTCCTAAATAGTAGGATGCAACATCGGTATTCTATAGAGAAGACAAGCTATATAATAGCATCTGCAGTTATTTTCTTTGGACTTCTGTTTTATGTAATTGGTGAGGAGTCTGCAGTAATGATGGTACTTTGAGATGTTTGTCTGAAGAGATGTCTAGTCAGAGGAGCTTGAGCAGGAACTGAGGATGTTAGGTTGCATTCGCTGGCTAGTCTTGTGACACAGCATGAGGACAGACAGCAGATGTGCAGGTCTAATGAACACTGGTACCAAAGTTCTGATCAGCAGTGAACAGATGCTACAGGGTAGCTCTCATAAGGGCACTACTAGAAGAACCAGCACATTTGTCCACATATACATCTTTACCCTCAACAGTTTGTGTTTCAACAATGTTCTCTAGCTGTGGTGGGTTAGACACCCATCAGAGACACAAAGACAGTCTTTACAACTGAGTACGAACCAAAGGTTGTCCATAAAAATGATGTTATGTGTTGCTCTCCTAACTGGGGTGTGTATGTGTTGTTTCCACAATGGTTACCACCATCCAATAGGTCTGAGATCAAGATCATCCCCCCAACCCCAGATCTTCTGCAGGGTGCTTTGTGTTGTCAGTAGGTCACCAAACCAGCCACACTTATTTGTAATCTTTAGATATTTTCTTTCTCCTCAAACTTTTACATCCCTCTGCCAACTATACTTTACACTCGGGCTGTATTCCCCATTTCATTACACAAGCTTATTATTCTGCACCCAATAAAAGCTTAAGAAAAAACTTTTGCCAGAAATGGTGGATGTCATCCTATATAAATGTTGCCTGACAGTCAGCATTTAGCTATTTTTTCTTATACACAGGCACCAGTTATCTGAAACCATCAAGTTACTCAATAGCTAACTTACATTATCTTATTACCTTATCCTTGTCTTCTATCATGTTGTTTGTCTCATTTATTTGAGGCATCTTGTTTCAAGTTAGATTGGAAGCTCTACAAGGCTTTTTCTTATGTTTATTTATTAATAAAAAACAATAGAAAATGGACTCCCAATACTTACTGGGTCCTGCTGTGCTACCATCATATCTTACAAGTAAAATAATAAATAGTTAAAGACTTCCCCCTCTGGTCTCTTCATTTATAGACCAGCTTCTTTTTAAAGTAGCAACATAAACACCACAACTGAGATGATATACCTACTGCGTCTGAACACAAGGCTGCCATATTAACATTCTTTCGACATAAAATAGCTGAAACCCCTAATATTATTACTGTCTGAATCAACTACTGATAGAAGAACACAGTGCCATGTGCTGCTTTGTCACTTTGAGACTCTTTGAATCTTTTATTGATTGGAGAGAAAAATTTTGCACAAAGAGAATGAAACAGCATGCAAGTCTCTTTCTGCCTAAAGATCAGTGCATTTCCTGTGGGGAAGCTCAAGTCACAATCCTTTCATAGAATTGAAGCAACCTGCATGCAGTGAAGTGGAACATAAGCATTCAGAATAATTGCAGCAGGCTCTCAAGTTCTCTTCCCAATACCACTTTGATTTTCTCCCCCTTGTGAGTAGAGTTGAGAGGGGACACTACATAATATTTTTCTAAAGTCAAACTAGTAATCCTATTAACATTTCCACTGGATTTTATGTTATTTGTAATTGTGTTTCATTGATGTGGACACAGCAGCAAAATGAAGACAAATATGCATGGAATTAAGCAGCAGGGCAGAGCTTTTATGAAGCTTAACACACAAGATGGGTACAATCTGCCCATCACCCATGTTCTCCTATACCAGGCATTTAATTGTTCTACTGCAGGGATTACAGAGCTCCTCACCATATAACCCATAACGTGGGGTAGATTTTCCTTAGTCCCCCCACAGTCAGCTTTCTCTGGCTATATCTACACTTGAAAATTTAGGTCAACTTCAGCTAAGTCGACTTAACAAAGTCGACTTAGTGAGTCTACACCTAAATTTTAAGTCGACTTTGGGGGGAACTTACAAAGTTGACCTAGAGCATCCACACTGGATGCCTAGGTCAACTTCTGGGGGGTGAGGGGGACCTAGGGCAGGTCCACAGAGGCAGGGGGGCACCCCTTGGCCAGTGCCAGGGGGCTCAGCCTTTGCCCCATTGTACATGGGTACAATGGGGCAAAGAGGGACAGGGACCCTGGCAGGGCATAGGAGCAGGGTGGGCAAGGCTCTGCCCTGCCCTGTGGGGGGCATGCCAGGCTCGCCCTGTGCCCCCCTCCCCCTTGGCAGGGAAGGCAGTGGTGGAGTCCTGGAGTAGCCCTAAGTCGACTTAGGGCTACTCCAGGTCTACACTGGCTTAATTCAATTAAAAAAAGTCGAATTAAGCCTAAAGTCGAATTAAATCCAGGTTTAATGAAGTCGACTTAATTTTCACTGTCAACTTTATTTTCCTTAAGTCAACTTAAGCAAGTTGCTTAAGTCAACTTAAGAAAACTGTAGTGTAGACGCAGGGTAAATTAAGTCGACTTAAGCAAGCTTAAGTCGACTTAACTTAAAAGTGTAGATGCAGCCTCTGAGTCCTAGCATCCTTCCCCTGAGAGGGGGATAGAGTGTGATGCAGGGTGGGGCTCTTGGCCCATGAGAGCTACAAGATCTGACCTCAGCCTGGAAGGTCTGACCCTATCACATAAGCTCAAATCCAATCATCAAAATCCCAGGTCTTTTGCCTCTGGGAATCATTCTATTAACCTTTCTATTCTATTATCATTCATTTTATTCTATTAACCTCTCTGGAAACTAGCTGTGAGTTGTGATGGGTAGAACAATGCCACTCAAGTATCTTGGTTAGGTACCATGCATATTTCTACTTAACCCACTGTGGCTTGCAGATGCTACAAGGAAAGCAAAAAACCAAAACATTCGTCTCCCTGATCCCCTGCCAACTGGTCCACTGGAGAAAAAAATTCCTTCCTGACCCCCTAAACAGACAATCAACTATACCCCAGAACATTTTAGGCTGGAAGAGTAGGGTGAGTTACTGGAACAGAGTTGGAAGAGCTCCATATGGCCCTGCTCTGGGGTAGATTTCGGAATCAATTCAGCACCCTTCTCCCCCAACTGGCCAATGGTTGCTAGAGATTCCCCTCGGAGCAGCCACCTACTGTATCTTGACAAGTGCCTCCTTCCCTTGCTGCTAGAGCTGTCCCCCTTTCATTGCTGGTCCCATCAACTCCCCTTCTCCCACATTGATGTATTTAGGTGGTATCTCTTTTTTGTCTGTTATTGTACATTCTAAAAAAGATAATTATATTCACAGTGCATTTACTTTAGAGCAAAAAATCAATTTTAATATGATCCATGAAGAAACGGTATCTTTCCCCTACAGTATATTTAATACAAAAATGCATTTAGCATTCTGGCTAAACCACTGTAATGCCAGTGACTAAAGGAGAAAAAGTGAAGAAGACTATGCCTATACGAGGAATGTTTCCTTCGGTGTGTGTACACTGGAGTCTGATCTTGGGTATTTAGGGTATGAAATAATTCCTCCTCTCCGCAAACTTAACCAGCTGTCCACCCTCTCTAAGCCATTAAGTAGAAGAGCAGTGTTAAAATTTTGGAATATTCAACCAATGAAATTATTCTGTGTCCTCTATCCCCAAATCTAATTTACAATAATGTCCATGCACTACCCTCTGCTCCAGATCCACAGGAATCTTGTGGAAGTCTGGGCATAGTTACTGACACATACAAACTAATTGCCTGTAAGTAATTCTATAATAAACTGGTATTTGGCCATACACAAGGCATTTCCCAATCACTAGAGGATTTTGTGTACATCCAAGGGAGTTTTATTAAGAAATCATTTCTACCTCTTCTACAGTTATTCAACATAGAATCCAGGGTGACCAATACAAGAGAGAAGATTATTCAAAACAATTACTTGAGAGAGTTTGTTTGTTTCCCTCCCCCACCCCCCTTGATAATTTGCAAACAGATTTAGGATGTACCACAGTATCTCTTAGGCTACAAGTATGTATTAGTGAATAAATGCTGTGGTGAAGCATGTGGGACAGAAATCACATCCAACACTTGAGAATGTAGTGAACAGACCTCTAAATGCACAATTTCAAGTTTCCTTTTCCACTTCTCTGTGCCCATATTGGTATTTTACCTCAGATCATATTAGTACATTAATCATTAATGTTCATTAGTCTCCAATAGCTAATGTAATATCACCTACCGTATATACTCGAGTATAAGCCGACTTTTTCAGCACCCAAAATGTGCTGAAAAAGTCACCCTCGGCTTATACTCGGGTCAGGTGCATGCTGGGGGGGTCTCACGCTAGTCTGGCTGACAGCAGGAGCAGCTGGGGGATCGGGGGGCGGCAGAAGCTCCGGCGGAACTTTTGCCGCCACCCGAACCCCTGGACTGAGCTGGGGGGCTGGCTCCACTTCAAGCCGGCCCCCCAGCTCAGTTCCCGGGCTCCGGTTGTCAGCAGGAGCGGGGGCGCTTAAGCACCGCCGCTCCTGCTGACAGCAGGAGCAGCTGGGGGATTGGGAGGCGGCAGAAGCTCCAGTGGAGCTTCTGCCACCACCCGAACCCCTGGACTGAGCTGGGGGGCCGGCTCCGCTTCGAGCCTCCTCTCCACTGTTTTTCTTTGAAATAAATATTCAAAAACATTTAACCCACTGATGCCTTAATTTAATTAATGTAATTTTATTGGTATTTACGGTATCTTGATTATTGAAACTTACCAGTAGCTGCTGCATTTCCCATCCTAGGCTTATACTCGAGTCAATAAGTTTTTCCAGTTTCCGTAGGTAAAATTAGATACCTCGGCTTATGTTCGGATCGGCTTATACTCGAGTATATAGGTAATTAGGTAAGAGTCCAAATGCAGACTCTCCTGTTGCAAAATGTATAGGATTCCAGTCAATAATACACTTTTTCCAACAATTTTCACTATTTCACTCTCAGAATAAAGACAAATTCAGCAAAATGTATATATACTCACATTTGTTGAAAAACATTTGTCCTATACATTCACTGTACCATATGTACCAAAGCCTATGTTTACTAATAAATTTACTACTAATAAAAATATTACAAAACAAAAAAAATCATATGAACTAACAAATAACTTTTCTGAGCCCTTCTGGAGCCCTTTGGCTACTGTATATTATTAAAATCAGAGGTGCCTAGATATATGATTTGTATCTCACAATGAACTGGCGTACACATCAATAAAAAAATAAATAATTTCCAGCCCTATCTCACAGACAACACATCTCTGTGGTTCATGCTTGACAAGAGAAATCCCATGCTGGGCTGTGGAGTTGGAGAAAAGGAATCACTGTTGGCAGGGCTGTTTTGAAAGCAAGTAGAACAAATAAATATTGCATGTCTGATGCACTATTCTTTAGAACAATGAAAGTTTTCAAACATGGCTTTTTGCTACAGGGCTATTGGCATTTTTATTATAAACCCCCAGTTTAGGGCTTTATGACTCATTCATTTAGCCTTCTCTAGTCTGAAGAATGGCATACAATGTATAACCAGGGAGCAAAAAAAAAAAAAAAAAAACCCAAAAAACTTTCACTGGAGAAAGTTTGGTAGAAAAAGCTATTTCAAATTCTAAAGAGTACAAAATAAAACAGAAGCAATTTACTTTGGATGTTTCTATACCTTAAAGAAAGCAACAACAAAAAAAGCTTTGATTTACAGAACAAAAAAGAAAATGTTTGATAAGACCTCTTCATTTGAGGTATTCTGTAAAAAATAACTTAAGGAAAACATCTCTGGAAACACAGGGTGAAATCCTGGACACACTGAAATCTATGGCAGTTCTGCCATTGACGTTAATGGGATCAGAATGTCATTCACTGTCTGACAAACACTTACATTTAGAGATCCATGGGTCCTTAATATTGCATTCATATCCCCTTTTCTCACTGTACTCCCTCCCTCCCCACTTCATTTCTTGGTATTTGTGTCACAGAAAGTAGAATTTTGAAGCCCAATCTGGTAAACATTTACCAACAGGTGTAGTGCTTACCAAAGGGAGTAGCACCATTTTCTCCAGTGGGTGTACACACACTGGTAATTATTTTTATGATTCAGCTTGTAAATAGTGAACTCTTCAAGATAGAAAATGAAACTGTTCAAATATTTCTCTGATGAGTTAGCAGACCTTGAGGTGCTCTGAAAGAAAATGCTCAGGCTAGGATTTTCAGATGTGCCTACATGAGTCGGTGTCGAATTTCCATTGACTTTCAATGGGAGCTGGGTTCTTGAATCACTTAAACACCTTTCGTTTCTTTAATTCATAAATCTAATGTTCTCTATGAAGTTTGAAATCCAGATTTGGAAAGTACTAGACTAAATGCTGTGTTTTCTTTTATTGGTTATTGTATGACCCGTGCTTTTTTTTGTGATGGTACGGAGGGGTACAGAGTATCGGCACCTTTTTTGCTGGCCTTGCTGACCAGCTGGGAAGCGGGGTTCGCGCGCTGCTGGAAGAAGAGGGGTGGGAGAGGCATTATTTAAATTTATTCTCAAGATATGAGTACCGGCACCTTTTTTTTTTTTTTTAAGAATGAAAAAAAGCACTGTGTATGACTATATTGCTCCATGACTGAAGACTAGTTTTTATTCTATTCTGCTATATATCTGATGCACAGCTGCATTGCTGTTTCATATCTTTTGAATGCTCTTAATTATTCCAGTGCTAATCACTTGTTAATGGTTAACTGTTAAAAATATACAGCCATAATTAGTTAAAAGTCATCTGTCATATATGCAGTACTGTTTCTTAATTAAAATATTTTTCATATTGCTGTGCAAACTATAGCATGCATCCTAAAGTAGGTAATTATATGATTGAACAGAATGCTTCCTTCTGGTCTGTTGCATCATTTATATACCTTTTGAAAACATTTGTAAATAGAAATTTAACTGATTGACCAGAGAGGCTCTGAAGCAGATGGTATGATATACTAGCTATGCAAAATATAAAAGTTAGAAAATACAAATAGACTAGACTGAGACTGTACTGTCAGAAGTCAAAAAAATCTGCTGCCTGGAGGAGATGAAAATTCTAAAAATCTCATCTTTTGCTTCTGCCCAATTGTGATGCATTACATTTAAATTATATTCACGGACCGCATCTTCAGTAAATATTTGTGCATAGATGCAGTGAGAATTGAAAAGTGCACTGTTTTAGTAACACAAATTTTTCCTTGGCCCAAGGGTGGAATAGACCCGTAAATATAGGCAATTTGTTTTTCTATAACCAAATGATCATGCAACCTGTTAACATTATTTTAATCCAGAGAAGACTGAAATAATACTTACTCACTTCCCAAAGAATCCATATTCCAGTTAACCACTGGGAACACAAAGTATCACACCATTTGTGTTTGATGATAGTGATGTGCAGGTTATCTGACCATAATTGTTTAGTCTCCACTAATGGCTTGGATTCACATACTGGTTGAACAGGAGAGCTAATAACAGAAACTCATGGAAAGCTGTCCAGAAAATGCCAGGGGCAGACAAGCAACATACTGTTGGTGATGTCTAAGAGAAAAAAAAATGGAATCTATTCTCCTTGGGTGCGTCTACACTTGTAAATTAAGTCGATTTAAGCTTGCTTAAGTCGACTTAATTTACTCTGCGTCTACACTACACTTTCCTTAAGTCGACTTAAGGAAAATAAAGTCGACAATGAAAATTAAGTCGACTTTATTAAACCTACCTTTAATTTGACTTTAGGCTTAAGTTGACTTTCTAAAGTCGACTTAAGCCAGTGTAGACCAGGAGTAGCCCTAAGTCGACTTCAAGTCAACTTAGGGCTCTCCAGGATTCCCCCACTGCCCTCCCTGCTGGGGGGGGGGAGGCACAGCGAGAGCCAGGCATGCCCCCCCAAAGGGCAAGGCAGATCCCTGCCCACCCTGCCCCTATGCCCTGCCAGGGTCCCTTTCCCCCTTTGCCCCATTGTACCCAGGTACAATGGGGCAAAGGCTGAGCCCCCTGGCACTGGGCAAGGGGTGCCCCCCTGCCACTGTGAAGTAACTGGAAAATTTCTCATTCTGACAAAGATCTGACTCCAAGTGGATTTAAATAGGGAAAAACAAAGGAAGCCTCCAGAGTTGGACAGAATTCCTCCTGGGGTGCATGCCAATGCACTTGAGGATACCAAGTGCATGAACTTGACTAAAAGAAAGGCTTCAGGATTGGGACATTTGTCTCCAAAGAGAGGATGGTATTAGAGAGGGATGTTACAGTGAACTTTTAAACAAAGAAACAACTATTTAAATACAGTAGTTGCCCCAAATTACTACATTTCAATTCATTAGCTACTTGATGGAACTACACAAGAGTAAACAGCCTCTTTATTGCAGTGCAACTCGAGTTAGAGGATGCTGGGTCTGGAAGCATATTAACAGTGTGTGGACATAAATGATCCCTGACAGATTCACATGGAGCTTGCTATTATCTCTGCAGGATCCCTGGGCAAGCAAAGCCATCCCCTCCCCTTCTCTCACTCCTCCAAAAATAAGTTCTGTTTGCCTTTCAATGAATAAAGCATGGGCCTACAATTATTGACGAATTGACCTAAAGGAAAAGGTTTTCTCTAAGATGAAGCAATATTTGCCAGCCCAAGATGCTCTACTTTCATCCTTTGCCAGGGAAACACAGCAGCCAACAACAATGGAGAGAGCATGACTTAGTAGACACAGCACTCAACTGGTACTCAGGAGACCTGGATTCAAGTCCCAGCTCTACCACAGGCCTGCTGGGAGAATTTCGGCAAGTCACTGCCCCCTCCTCCCCAGGCATCAGATTCTCCAGCTGTAAAAGATGATCCTGACCTGCTTCTTAAAGTGCTTTAAGATCTATGGATGAAAAGCAAGAAATAGGTGTAATATTCATGGTTCTGCTTCTGAGCTGCTCTGTAGTCTTCTACAAAACCATGTCACCTCTGTTTCACCTTTCTACCCCATGGTGTGCCTGGTATATTGATGTCAATGGGAAAACAGCCTTTATTCCAAGTTCCGAGTTAAGCAATTTGGGACAGGTCCTATCCCTTCCCATGTATTTGTACAGGCTCTAGCACAATGAGACTGACACCAGTTCTTCTAGGTGCTATTGGAACACAAATAAAAACACTACTGTAAACAATAGCAAAATAGCAGACTTTCACACACACTATCTAAAACTCAGTATCCCCAATGTCTGAAATATTTTTTCACACAAAACATCTCTGGCAGGAGCTTGAATAATGGCAATAAATAAGTGGAAACATTCTTGGAACAAAAAATATCTAGAAAGGGAAGTAAATTTCTAAATATTGTGTTTTGCCATGTTTCTGCAACAATTTCTCAAGTATGATGGGTAATATCTACAGCAGCCACAAGTAAAACTAATCTTGAAAAGTGCTACATTGGCTGTTTCATGCTAGCTTTTTAAATAAAACGCTTGAACAGTAAGATGCAGAGTTCACTGTGATACACTATTCTGTAGATACAGACCTTTGGAAAAAGCAATCAATAGAATTTTTCTTGTCCTGGATAGAAGTTAAAGGCTGTATTAGAAGTGATAAAAGTATAGTACAGTGTATATTCTATTAAGTCTTTTTGAAAGTAATTATCAACTTAAATTAATGAACAGCAAAACTAGTAGCTGGTGCAATGTTTCTAATTTCATTTGTCTCAATCTCAGTGATTAAGGAAGTTTTCTGTGCTCCTGTCACATTTTCCTCAAAAAAAAACAACCAACCTCCCAATATTTCTATAACAATAAAATATTCCTTCTCTGTTTGACTGTCCTTAAAATAGTGGGCTGACTCAGCAAACCCTTAGTTGGCCAAGCAGTTGATACATATGCGAACATTTTGGTCCCTATTCTTTAACAGGAAATGAATGAGTTCCATTAAAGCCAACAAGAGTTACCAGACCGTGCAGTGGGAGAATCGGACAAATTTATTGGCATTTCTAAGGAACTCATCCCCATAATATCCAAGTACAGGGCATTAAGAGTCAAGATTGTATAATCCTTACTCATGCTTAATATCATGCATTCATATGTGTATTCCCAATGAAGTAAAAAGATATTACTCAACAGGGGTATGCTAGTCAGCATATAGATTGTAGAATCTGGTCCTAATGAATTAAAGACTGCTTTAAAATCCACTGAAGCCGATGAAACTGCACCTGCTAAAAGAAGAGAACAAACAGGGAAACTGAACACAGAAGTAGTTAAATAGCAGGTCACATAATGAGTCTATAGAAAGTAGAAGCCATATTTCCTGGCTCCCAGGTGTATCTCTTAATCACAAGATTACATCTTTCCTCCCATATTGACCCTACTGGACTACTATACTGAACAAGGGATTGCAGGATCAGGATTATACCAAGAGAAAAACCTTGAATGGTTTAAGTTTTCTTCTTTTAATCTGATAAATGGAAGGAAAATAATCTTGCTGCCAATACATTTTACTTTCTCATCTGAAGACTGGCTTAGGAAAAGAAAAAAATTGGTTCTTAAATTCTTTCCAGAAAAGCTACTAGCTGTTTGTCTTCACCATACACCAGGGAGGGAGAACTTTTAAAATACTAGAGCGCTCTAAGTGGAGATATATAGGTATTTCCATACTGGTATATCGATCCTGCAATATTGCTGCTCTAAATATGTGGCCTCCTTCCCAGCTTCCCCTCATGGCCTTGGGACAGCTCTGCAAGTGGTTTGTGGCCTAAGTTTCCTCTAGTCCATCAACGTAGTTTATTAACAAAACATAGAGCAAACAGCCCCAAAGCATAATCTATCCAGGGGTGTCAAACATGCAGCCCGTGGGCTGTATGTGGCCCACAAGCCTCTTCCATGCGGCCCATAATTAGCTCTGCAGGACCACACTCTCTCCCTAACAGAGAGAGAAAGAATGGTATCACAGACCACAGTTTTAAATATACAGCACTCTGAAATGCCACGAGAGTGCCCTAGTATTTTGATTTATGGTATGTACGGCTCACTTGAAGTTCATTTCAGTCAAATCTGGCCCTTCATAACAAATGAGTTTGACACCCCTGATCTATATCAATCCAGTGCAACACCCTCCCCCCAACAACACACACAGTTTTGAGATCTTCCGCCACAACGAGACTCTTTTGTTAGTCTTCCTTGCTCCCTCCACCAGGACAGCCACACCAGCCCTCACTTTTCAGACTGCAAACTGCTTCTCTCAGTGGGAAGTCCCACAGCCTGTCTTCCCAAGAGCGTCACTCACTGAGCACCCCTCATTTCTCCTGGCTCATTCACTCACTGTTCCTAAGGGATCCATGTCTCTGACAATGAGACTTCAGCAGGTAAGTCCCTCCACTCCTCCCCCCTCCTTCAGCCCTCTCAGGTTCCCTAACTCAGTGGTTTTTGACCTTTTCAGAATACTGTACCCCTTTCAGGAGTCTGATTTGTCTTGCACACCCCCAAGTTTTTCACTTCATTTAAGAACTATTTGCTTACAAGATCAGACATAAAATACAAGTGTCACAACACGCTGTTATTGAAAAACTTGCTTACTTTCTCCTTTTTAGCATAAGATTATAAAATAAATTAAGTGGAATAGAAATGTACTTACTTTTTATCATTTAGTATACAGAGCAGTATAAAGTCACTGTCCACATGAAATTTTAGTTTGTTCTGACTTTGCTAGTGCTTTTCATGTAGCTTGTTGTAAAACTAGGCAAATATCTAGACAAGTGGTTCTCAATTTTTTGCAGGTCGTGACACACTTACCGCAACCCTACACCAGCCCATGCCACCCAGCCAAATCCAGCCATCTCCATAGCTCTCCATGGCACATTTACCACTGTGTGGTGACACAGTAGTGTGTCCTGACACAGTGGTTGAGAACCACTGAACTAGACAACTTGCTGTACCGCTGGAAAACCTGTGCGTACACCTGGTTGAGAACCACTGGTCTAACTCTCTTGGTTAAAGGTAGCAAATCATTTCTGTTGCTGCTGCCACTATCTTCAGCTCTGGCTCAGGAACAGTAGCCAACAAACACCTCTTGTGGGTTTTCTGTTTTCAGCCCTGTCCCAGGAACCAGTTTTTTGTCTCTAGCAACTCTCATCTCCTGCCACTTTCCTGAGCAACTCAGTCTGCCCTGACTCCTGAATGACCTTTCATAGCCCACCAGGTGCTGCCCAGCTCTCTTAATTGGTCCGAGTGGGAGTAACAGGGCCGGAACAGGAGAGCTGAGCCCAATTTCATTTAAAGTGCCAGCTCCTCTGTTATACTCACGCTCAAAAACTGCCATTGACTTTCAGTGATTGTTCCATGTATATGGCAGGACTTACACAGAAATGTAGTAATCATAAAACAAGAGAAAAAATGTTGTTTCCCAAATATCAAGTGAAACACCAAATAACTAACTTGCATTCTGACAGAGAAAAAGAAGCTATCTATTTTGTGGGAAACAATGCTTTTAATAATGTTAAATCATGGGTGTTTTATACTTTATTTGTATGAACAATAGGGAGGAATTTTGAATGTGTTAATACAGAACTGATCTCTTATGGGCACCAGAAAACCATAGGCCTTGTACACTAAAGTCTGACCCATTTCCTGTGGTCCAATAAACCTCTAATTTTTTCTCAGATCTCTAAAATCAAAGAGATAGGATTCCAGCTAATCAACAGTAACATTTATTGGCTGAGCTGTGAAAGCCTTACACGCAACCTGTCTGTCTGTATTGTAGTAACTTTTCAATGCCACAATCAATCAATTCCAAAAGTTCAGGAAATTTTCTAGGCATCACTGGCTAAAATCATGTTGCTTTTTTTTAGGGGGGCAGGGGGAGGAAGTCAAAATCAGAAAACAGAGAGGGAAAATGAAGTATACCTAGAGCCACTGCCAGTTGTCAGCACAGCTAGCCTCAAGCAACTCTTCAATTGTCCACAGATAAAACTGGTTGATGGCATCTATTAAAAAATAAATATATACACACATGCTATGACTAGCTATTATATGGCTATTTTCGTGCATAAAAGCATGGGTCAATATCTTTATCTCTGTTTTACAGATGGGAGAAACTGAGGCACAGAAGTAAAGTGACTTGCCCAATGTCACCCAGAAGGCCTGTGTCAGAGCCAGAAAGAGAACCCAGCTCAGTCCTTTAGCCTAAAAAATCACATGCCTTTCAGCATAACATAACTCCTTTCTCAGATCTGCCTAGCCTCCCAATGGAGTTTAACATCTTGGCCCCCTAAATGCATAATCTCCCAGAGAGAAACAATATCCATGGAGAAAGTGGGAGTATATAAAGTCCCTGACAAGGAGGGGGGGGGGAAAGGAGGAGAATAGGAAACACTTGGGGGTGGTGGAGGAAGGAACAGAGTAAAATGAGGAGGAATACAGGCACATATAAAGCCCCTGACAAGAAGAAGGGAAGAAGGGAAATGAGGGACCACGGAATAGAGGGATAGGGGCACACAAGGCTCTTAGTATGAGAGGGATTGAAGAAAAGTGCTGTTCACAGAATCCCTGCCATAGAGGTGAGGAAGAATGGAATTACATACAGAACGTCATGGGGAAGGGAGACAGAGCCCCTGCCATAGATTTTAAATTATAAATTAAATTGGCAAATTGGAAAACACCTGAAAAGTACAAATGCAGGACAAGACTGGCAATTTAAATCAGGGTTTCCTAAATAAAAAGTTGATACCCATTAGTTGGTCACCATTAAAATTAGCTGAATTGTAACTAAATAGAGCCTTTACCCTTAATTTAGCTTCTTTCTGCCAACCAGGTTACATACAAGCTATATATATTTATCTAAGCAATTATACATCTTAACTTACATTTATTCAAATTGTTAAATTTTTTAATGATAGAAAATGATAAATGATGGTTTGCTTATTTATGAATTGATAATTAATGTTAATTATTATTTGTATAAAGTATTAGTTGCATGGAAATTAAAATTCAATTTAAATGCACAAAATCAGCATTCTAAAATGTGCTGATGTATAAGCAAAAAAGTTCATCAAACACATTTTGCATTTAAAACTAATTGATTTATTAAAATAAAGTATTATCAGTAAACAATTAACTGAATTGATTGTTTCTAATTAACGTGTCCTTTGAATTTTAGAACTAGAACATCTCACCTTTAAACAATTAGATTTTTCTTCACAGATTAGACGAAAACATGCTTTCTTACCTTTTCAAATCTGAAGAAATCAGTAATTTAACTAAACTATCTGAATAAACTGAAATGAAGACAGTATTTTTTGTGCACTGTCAGAAGAAGCTACTGCTGTCAAAAGCCGATTGAGAACTTCACCTGTCCCTAGACCTCGGTGCTTAGCCAGTGACTTCTACCAGTTCAGTGGTTTGGCTATCTTTAAAACTTGTCAAAAATATACTATTTAATTTCCAGAGAGGTTGCCGTGTTAGTCTGTTGTACAGCAAAAAACAACGAGAGTCCTGTGGCCCTTTATAGACTAACAGATTTTCTTCGGCATAAGCTATAGTCCACGAAATCTTATGCCGAAGAATATCTGTTAGTCTATAAGGTGCCACAGGACTCTCGTTGTTTTAAACTATTTAATGTTATTTTTCATTTAATTTTTAATGGATTGGGACTTAACTATAAATTGTCAAAACTTCAAAATTAATTTTAAGTAGATTTTCAAAAATAAACCTGTGAAGATTTAAATTCTAAAACAAATCCAATTTAAGAAAAAAATCTGCTCTATTTTTTGTAAAAAAAATCATTGATTTTTATCCATCCTGCATGGAAGGCTTGTGGGCGGGGGATAGAGTGCACAAAGAGCCACTGACATGGGAGAAGAGGGGATGGAGAACACACACAACCCTTTGAAAGAGGAGACTGTGTGGATTTGCAGGGAATCCCTGATAAACAGGAGAATAGGATGGTGGTTACAGAGTTTGAGGAGGAGGAGGAAGGGAATGGGGGGCTGCAAGGAATCTCCGGTGAGTGCACTGAGCTTGGCCTACACAAGCTACAAAGTAAGTGATGCCATATTAACTTAAATGAGCACTTTTAAAAATCCAAGGAGATAGCTGAAATTCTGCCCCTACTTACTGTCTATTTAGTTGCACTGATAGGGTGCAAGTCAGGGAAGAATAGACCCATTAGAAATCAGACAAATGTCATTCATGTGAAAGACTGCAACCAATTATGAATAGTACTTTCCCTCCAAATTATCAATACCTGACCGGCTCTCTAAAATTTATTACAGTGTGCTGGACAGGCAAAGTTAGGAAACTAAGTCACAAATCCATCCAATTTAGGCTTAATCGATTTTCAACTTTATTTGTACAATTTCAGACAGAATTATTGTCACATATAGCATCTGAACATACATTTATGCCTGACAAATCACAGTCAAGACAGAATTGGTAAATGGACTCAAGCTACAATTCTAGGACACCAGAAAGTTCTTCCACTTTCAATGATAGCTGTCACCATTTCTTTGGTCTGTTCCTTTGGTCCTGTTCTTCAGTTTCTGGTCTGGTGTTTTTCTAGTTTGGGCCTGTGATGGGAGGCTCTAGGCCTTGAGGCCCCCTGCTGAATACCTTTTGGCTCTGCCATACCCCGACTCAGGAAAGAACAGTAGAGAAGTTCTCCAAGCTGTCTAAAGGTGCTGTGTAGGACACAACCAAACAGGAAAGAGGCTCCAGGCAGGGGCGGATTAGCCACATGCGCCAACGGGCCCCCTGCCCTGCTGATGCTTCCAACCCACCCCTATCCCCTGCCATGCTTCCAACCCACCCCTGGGCCGGCCAGTCCGCTCCACACCTGGGCAGGGTGGGCTAGGGGGACTGGTCACTCCATTCTGGGGGTGGGGCCAGCTGGCATGCTGTATGGCATCCAGCGCAGCCTTCAGGTCCTACCAGAAGCCACACAGCACACCAGTCAGCCCCATCGCCCCTGGGGGCCAACCAGCTGGCTGGGGCCATGACTGGGGCTGGTGCAGAGACCAGCTCTGGCCCCAGGACTCCCCAGCACCAGCCCACCCACAGACTGATGGTGGGGCCAGGGCCCTACGCTGGAGTGTGGGTCGGGGCTGCAAGCGGGGGCTCAAGGTACAAGGTAGGGGGTGGGGGTTGGGGATGGGGATGGCACCAGTGCGGGAGACACAGGGGCCCTGAGGCCCCTTAATCCCCCTCTGGCTGCAGGGAATAACCAATCAGGGACCATTAGGCTCATATAAAAGGAGCCTCAGGGCTAGCACAAAGTTCATTTGCTGACAGGGACGGGGGGAGCAAGAGGTGCTTCTGTTCGGCTGCAGGAGCTGAAAGCAGACTGACCAACCTGAGAGTTAAGGTCAGAGGCCTAATAGACAGAGAGTCCCTAGGGAAGACGCCATGGGGGAGTTGCTGCATCCCAAAGCAGGAACCTTCACATGTAAACTGGCTAGCTACTGAGATAGGTCCTGTTGGTCAGACTGAATTGAGTCTGGGGAGGACTACAGAGACATTGCCAACAGAAAGGTACTGTGATGGGCCCAGGTGGCCTATCAAATGATTGAGCCTGGGGAAGGCTGCAGAACATTACAGAGGGCATTGAACAAGGCTGGTTGAATTGTATACCTTGGAAAGTGATTGTTTTGCATACAGACTGTGTCTGACTCAGCCAGAGAACTGAATAACTGGAGACTCCACTGCAAGGCAGACAGAAAACTGCAGACATGCACATGCACAACTAGTAGATAACACACCATTACAGGGCCCTTGTTCACTGAGATCTTATACATTTCTGTGTTACAGATTTCTTAATCTTTATTCAATCGGTTGTTGTGCTAAACCCCTTTTGATTTTAGATAACCTGGGTATTATGTCTGCACAAGCCTCAGTTATCCAATTTCAGCATTTTTTCCTGCTGATAATGTTTTGTGTCACACGGTCCAGGTCTTGCCAGAAAAAAGGGTTATTTTTTATCTATCATTACATGTTTGCATATCTCTTCCTTACATCTTCCAACAGGATATACAGTGAAACCTGGATTATCCGGTCCTCAATTAACCGTAAATTCGGTTAACCGGGATCGGATCGGGTGGCCGTAGAAGCTCCCTCAGCCCCAGGGCTCCGCTCTCACCAGGAGCTGCGGCGGCTTAACGCCGCAGCTCCTGATAAGAGCTGGGGGATCGGGTGGCCACAGGAGCTC
>ML685769.1:40128566-40202314 GCA_007922175.1 Pelusios castaneus | reverse complement strand
GAGCACATCAGACTGAAAAAGTGGATCTGGTAAGCATCCAGAACTTTCCCCACCTCTTCTCTTGCTCGGACATTTATAATGTATTGTGAACCAGTAACCAGGCCCAAAGATCAAAGCTGTGAACCAGAACTGCTGACATTTTGTTTGCGTTTAATAACAGCTACATATAGAGCACTTTTAGCATAAAGGACTTCACAAATGTTTATCAAGACTTTACTCCCCCATGTAAAATAAGAGAGTAAGGAGGGGCAGACAGAGGTACAGAGATGTTAAATAAGTAACCCAAGGGTGCATACATTGGCTGAGTAAAATATAGAAACTAGGCATCCTAGTTCTTAGTTCCATGTTCTAATCAGTCAAAAACACCTCTTGTTAATTAAGATGACGGCAGTACTCTTAACAATTTTACAGCAAATACCCCCAAGTAATCTTTTATAGGAAATGACACCTGAATAACTGATTTCAGACATTCTCTCAAATTAAGCCTATTTATTATGAAGTTGCCTACTATGTTTAATCTATATCTGGCCTCTTTATCATGTAGTTTCATATATAAGTATCAAATCTGTCAATTATTTCCTCGTGGGAAACGTTTATTTTTAAGTAACATAACTAGAAGAGCATATTTATCAAAGGTGACTTGTAAATGATTCTGTACAGAATGATATTTCAGTCCATACTTCTTACAGTGATGAGAGTTACTGAGCACATGATTTTCATAAAATGCTTTTGAGTAAACTTGGCAAACAACTAGTATTGATTACTGCTGTAGAATATGGGGTTTAGGAAAGGGAAGCTATGTTTTTAGAATTAATAGATTGCTAGCATAGGCCCAAGCCTGAACCAGTTTTCAAAGGCCTTAGCATACAACTCACATGAACCAATGCCAAAACTCAGACGCCATATAGTCTGCCTCAGCAACCTTGGAAACTTACAATGTTACAAGGAATACCTTGCACATAGCGTGTGAGAACCGAGGGCTATGTTGCAAAGCCTTGTAATGGCTATGTTGCAATGATTTGGCCCTGCTTAGAGCGTATGGGAACTGATAGCTATGTTGCAGATGTGTAAAAGCATATGGGAGCCGAGGGGCATTGTTGCAAAGATGTGGGACCCTCTGAGAAAACAGGAGGGGTATGGAGGGCAAAAAGTCTATAAATATTAGCCCTATAGATAATCATATCAGACAGGTTTGGACAGATTCAAGACGCCCCGTGACTCCGGTCACGATAGCAAGTGGGGTCTGTCCATAGCCAAGGGTACGGTAGAGTCAAAGCATGGGCTCTATCTGTAGCCAGAGAAAGGTCAGGTCCTGGTCTTGAAGCTGACTGGGCTGGCACATTGGCCCGAGCTCATCAAAGAAAGGTCAGCACCTGATCCCTGATGGTGGCAAACTGACACGTTGGTACAGAGTTCGGTGAGTATTAAGAAATCACCAATAGACCTCGGTGAACACTGGTTCAAAAGTAACTACAGGTATATAAGTTTATAAAAGATAAGTAACTTATTAACTTGATATAGGTAACAGAAGTATTAGCACCCCAAGTCCTGGTGTTAGGACTAAAAGTAGTTTAGCGCCCTCACCCCCGAGAGTATGGGGAGGCAGGTATAAGGTTAGGGAACAAGTAGTTTAGCACCCCAGCCTGGGAGTTCTGGTGGATAGACTGCAATCCCCTTTAAAGGTAGGGGCAATTGCAGTGTAATAAGAATAGTTTTAGCAATTAAACAGTTAATAATGCGCATTTACTTTGATCTGTAAGTTCTGCTGCAGCACAACAGCATTATAGCATAACAGTAAATCATTAAATCTTGCAAGTATCTAATAGTAAAAAACAAGTGTATAAGCAAACAAAAAAGAACTGCATAAGTGTTATTGTACTCATAATGATCTGCAATAAACATTTTATGCTTATAACTCTCCTGATTCCATTACTATTTTCCCTGATGTTGTTAATTCCCAGTACTCCTTTACCCCCCTTATTTTTCCCCTTATGGGAACAGTATTTAATTCCTATACTAATTACTTGGGTTATCGGCTGGCTCGGTTCAACCCTTTATAATCTGGTTCCCTTGACTACTGAAGTACCTGTTAGTGCCTCCTCCCTTCCATCAGATCAAGGCCGGGCTATAATCCCGGTGGAAAAAGAACCCTCCATCCAAGCGCACCCCTCGATGAATAACACCCCGAGGGTAGACGTTAAACAGTGTAGCGCTTTACAACTGCAAGCAGTTTTTAGAATATAGTTTCAAAGGTTATGTTTACACTGGCAAGTTAGTTCGAATTAAGGAGGGTTAATTCGAACTAACTAAAGCCATGGCTACACTAGGCTTCAGTTAGTTCAAATGAAGGGCTTCCTTAAGTTGACTTAACTTAACAAGTGAAGTGTAGACATAGCCACTAAGTGAAAAAATAGTTATAATATTGTTCATCTGTTATCTAACAACCCAGACCGGTTAAGGAACATTCATTCCTAAAAGGAAAAAAACAAGGATCCTAAGGAGGCAAGGGACCATACAGGTTCTGTTTGCCTACAGCTAACCAAAAGTTAATGCAGACAACACAGAGAAGTCAGTCAGGGTGCCCAGATCATATTTATTGAACAACAAAATGCAAACTTCCTGCATCACATGATACTGAAGCCATCCCTTTGAAAAGCTCAAAGGAAGTAAACATCACATTCTATAAATTTTACTTACATGACTCCTGTTTTATCTTAATAAAGCACATTGTTGATTTGTCAACCAATAGCTCCTCTGACATCACTTTACCAAGGATGGAATAAAATTTGAATATAAAAGGAGTCCTTGAGCATCCACCATAGTGTTTGAAATCATAGAACTGTAATATCTTATCCACATAAGTTTTGAAGGGAAATGTTTTTTAATGGATTATCACTGTAAAAAATGCTGCCAGTGGCCTTTTGCATAAAAGTGGGATTATTTTTCGTTTCAATTTCAACACTGAACTCACCTATTACTTATCAGACAATTATATTAGTTTAACATCTGTCCTGTGTTTAAAGTAGAATAGATTATCTGGAGAATATTCAATTGGTTTTAGCATTTTGATAACAACATTGTTTTCTGAGAAGCCAGTTATTACATTCTTTTCTTCTACTCAGTGCTGGGTCAGGGATTGAGGATTATCAGAAAATACAGGTAATTTATATTGCCCATTGTTATAATGTAATGAGAAAAAGGATCATTATCAAATTCTTTTCCATACTCTCAGTTCACTCAGATTTTCCATCTCAGAGATTCCCTTGAATAATTTTCCACATTACAGGAGCAGAAAATCTCCCAATGTGTATTCATTTGCTAACTTTTTAGAGGCTCTTTCATACCATCAGTCTGAAATTCAAGGGATTGTCTCCTCCAAAGCAAGAAAGACCAAAAAGCAACTCTAAATAAAATAAGCAAAATACAATTCATGGAAACTGTGATGGGGCGTTCACTCTACACCTAGTGGAGGCCTCAGGGGCCTGCCATGCCTCCTCCCAGAAAGGGAAATGAGTCTCCTTAGCAACATAGGGAGGCAGGACAGGAAACCGCCAAGTGGAGGGAGGCTGCATGGAGCATCCAATCCGAGTCCAGTGGGCTAGTACAAAAGGAACTGCAGGGCAGCACAGAGTCAGTGGCTGTGAGGAGACAAAGCAGTGAGGACGAGGGCTGTCCTTCGGGGAGTAGGCGAGCGGGGTGATCACCCCAAGCCCTGTGGTTTTGCAGGCCCCACGCCACCTCGCCTTCAGCAGGGAAGCACAGATCCTGCACCGCTGCCTTCCCTCCACTGCTGTGCAGCCCGCCTCTCCCACCCTGCTGCCTTCGGCTTGTCACCGAAGTCAGCAGGGCAGGGCAGAAGGGCAGAGCCTGGCCTCTGGCCAGCCCGCCCCCAACCCCGCTCCCGCTGCCTGCCTCTGGCCGTGGCTTGCTGGTGGCCTCGGGTTCACAGCCAGGGCTGGGGCCAGCTCCAAGTCCCCAGTGGGCCAGCCGGGGTCCCCGGGGGCAGAGCGGGCCAGCATGCCCTGCCCCCCTCCAGTGCGGGGGTGGGGGCCCCCTCAGGCTGATTGGCCCTGGGCCTTGCTACCCCCAAGAGATGGCCCTGGTGAGGACTACATTACTAGCTGCCTGCCGCAGGGTAACATCTTAAACAGAGCAGCTGCTGACAGGGACCAGGAGAGAAAGAGGGAGCTCCTGGCTGACTGCTGGGACGTGCTGGCTGAAAGCCCTGAGAAGAGGGTGAAGGTGTTGGGGCTCTAGGGATATGGCCAAGAGACCTGAAGTGGTATTAAAGGAAGTTAATGAGATGCAGCTGGAGGCTGCTATCTACAGTGGCCCTGAGTAGGGACACAGAGTGGTTGGAGGTCCTGGTTTCCCCCAATACATTCACCACTAGAGAAGTGATTTGACTAGTGTACTGTAATAACTAAGGCTATGTCTACACTTACTAATTTAGGTTGACTTTACTAAGTCAATTTCACTAAGTCGACTTTAAGTCAACCTTATTAAGTCAACTTAGAGAGTCCACACAGGACTCTTAAGTCAACTTAAAGGTGCTCCTATTAAGCCAATTTAGAGAGTATACACTAGACTCTCTAAGTCGACTTGATAGGTGGAGGGAGGCTGGCTCTCCCCAGACCAGGAAGCCACTCCCGGCGAGAGCCGCTGACTCTGCCGGGACCAGCAAGCCGCTCGCGCTGGAGCCCTGGCTGGGGAGCCCTTCTCCCCAGGACCATGGCTCCCTGAGTCTGGGGAGAAGGGAACAGGGGCTCCCCAGGACAAGGGAGCCACTGTGGATCCCTTCTGCCAGGGAGCCATGTGGTGCTCCCTTGTCCCCCCTTCCCTAAGTCGACCAAGTCGACTTAGGGCGTCTACACTGGCTAAATCAACTTATTAAAGTCAACTTAGACACTAGTTCGAATTATAACGAGATGTTGTTAATTCAAACTAGTTTTTCCTTAATTTGATTTGAGGAGAAGCTTAAGTCGAATTAAGGAAAGCCCAGTGTAGATGTGGATTAAATTAAGTCAATTTAAGACTGCTTAAATCGACTTAATTTATAAGTGTAGACACACCCTAAAAGTGGAAAGGGTAACAGATGGTGACAGCTGGAGGACTAAAAGGATGCTGCAGTACTTGAACTGAGGTGGGTATTCAGGCAAATAAGATGATGTGAGAGGTGGGCTGGCAGAGCTAATCCCCTGTTGCTGTGATGACTGTCGTAACCCCGTCATTTACTGTCATTACAACCAGACAGTATGGCATTATCCAGTGATGAGGACAAAGGTCTCCGCTGAGTTACAACTGACTCTCACTCTTCCCAGGAAGGGTGGGAGGACTCTGGCAGCTCTGCAGGGAGGAAGACAGCCAATGCCTGAGCTTGCAGCTGATCCAAAGCCACTACTGTTGACCTGGTGGGTGATCTTGGCATCAAATGGGATGAAGAGCAGGAGCTCTGCAAATGATGAATATTGTACTTAGCCCAAGGAAGCCGTTGATATGGCTAGGGCATTCTTGACCATTAGGTGTCCGGCCAGGGTCTGTCTTGGCCACAGGGCACATGTCAACCCTGGGAATTATACTGATCCACTAGTGATTCCCGCCTTCATTGGGTGATGTGTAGTGGGAGGATGACAGCTCCAAGTCAGAATCACAAGGGAGGTGGGATGTCAGGGATACAGATGGAGTCCGAGTCATCTGTCACCCAGAATGAGGCAGGCATTGGTATCCCTGATGAAAGTGGTGCCATTGGGACTGAGCATGCTGGTGTCACAGGCAGTGTTGGTGAGTATGTCAATATCAAGGGTGGTGAAAGACACAGGGGCACATCTTTGTGCTGAAATCCCATGTACTGATACCAGTAACAGTTCCATCTCCACCATGGTGAAGAGTATGACTGGATGCGGTGCTGACAAACAGGAAGGTTCTGCAGCTGCCCCATTGGTGGAACTATCGGTGCAGTCCTGGAAAAGTCCTAGCCAGGGATGTCAAACTCACTAGCTATGGGGGGGGGGGGGCAGATTTGACTTAAATGTACTTCAACTGGGCTGTATATACCATAAATCTTCCTGCTCTCCCCCATCGCCTTGGCTACAGCAAGGAGCCTGCACAGGGGTCTTTTAGCTCTGCGGAACACAATCCACCCGGGTCCAGAGCAGCAGTTGCCTTCTGCAGTCAGCAAGAAGGGAACTGGGAACCACTTTGAAAGCCCCTGCAGGCCACTTTTGGCCTCTAGGCCACAGATTGGGAACCACTGCAATGGAGTGGTTAGAGTTATACCAGCATGCAAGTGAAATCAGAAAGTAGCTGATAATGTAGCAGGAGATACAGAAGTAGCAGCAGAATGGCGGGGGGGGGGGGGGGGGGGAGGGCAGAGGGGGGGGGCCAAGCGGGGGAAGACCCATGCCAGACCCCTGTGAAATAAGACTGCAGTAGTTGGGCAAAACAGGTTGCTTAAAACTGCATAAGAGAAAAGGAGAGATGAATTCAGGAAACATTATTAAGTCCCTGGAAGCGAAGCCAGAGGAGATGTTATTTCTCAGTCTGATGTGCATCTAGCTGTGAGAAACAATTTTTACTAAGTCTGCCCCCCAGGGCACAAATCTCTGAAGCAGCTGAAAAAGCGATTCAGTGACTCAGTGAAAACATCAGGCCTGACCAAGTGGGAGCCTCTGGAAGAAGGGAAGAACTGATCCAACTTATTTTTTTTCATTTGTATATTCTCTCTTATCTGTACTTCAAGAACCAAGATATAGTCAGTGAAAAAAACAGAGGTCAAAAAAACAAACAAACAAAAAAACCCCACCAACCAATAACTCCTCATACTCAGAAAAGCTAGAGATAAATGTCCACCAACATCTAGGAGAATAGTATATCTGAAGTATCAAAAGATTCAGCTGGACATGCACATGGGTGTAAAACACATCACTTTGCCATTCCGTGCAATATCTTTCATCCAAGAATCTCAGTGCAAATGTGAATTAATTGAAATTGACAACATACCTGTGAGGTAGATTATTATCCTTATTTTACAGATGAGGAAACTGAAGTGCAAAGAATAAAGGTGAAATACAGCTATGGTGTGAAAGGCCAGCATAAGACCCGCTGAGCCAGTTAACTTTGCGCTGAGGCAGAATGGAAGAGCTGTGAGAGAAACAGTTCTGTATCTTCTGCGCACTGTGGAAGTAGTTTTGTGAAGATCACCAGAAGTGTGGTTATGGGTGAGGTAGGGTAGAGTCCACAGAATCTTTATTTTCATGTATTCATTGGTCTCCCGATACATCAAGCAAGTAAGAGGTATCGTAGCTGCTAATCCAATTTACATTAATATAGTAGTAGCTGTGGAAGAACTATGATGCTGCCCTCAGCTTTGGTGCAGGTTGGATTTCATCTCTGCACTTTAAATTCCCACCTTTAGAGTTTAGACATTAGTAGCAGTAGTTAGGAGGCATTTCCTGTGTAAGTGCACTCTTGTAGACATAAAGTAAAGATTGGTTTAGCTTAATTCACTGATTAAGAACACTTTAATACTGAAAGTGCCCACAAGGGTGTTTAATGCACTTTAACTAATGCATTTGAAATTCACACTTGTAGACATAAGTTAATTTGGCTTAGCTTTCCTGAATATCTCTATCTAGAGAAGCCTTAGGTGCTTACAGGGCAGTGATTACTTTTACTATATATCTGCACAGTGCCCAGCACAGTGGGGCCCAACTCTACTCTTACATTAACTGTAACTACTAATGAGCCTCAGAAACAACTCTGACATTATTATTAAGGAGGTTAACAAAGGAGGTGCCATTGACATCATGAATAAATCAGATTACGATCAGGAGGCTTATAAACAACTGTCCAACACAATGTTCTACAAACCAATCCTCTCTGACTCCACTGAGTAATACCAAAAGGAACTGCAACACCTACTCAAGGAACTCCCCAAAGCAGCACAGGAACAAATCAAGACAGACACACCAACAAAACCCCAACCAGGGATATTCTATCTATTACCAAAAATATGTAAAAAAGAAAACCCCGGGTGCCCCATCATCTCAGGCATTGGCAGGCTTATAGCAGGGTTATTTGGCTATGTGGACTATCTCCTCAGACCCTATGCTATCAACACACCTAGCTATCTGCGAGACACTCTGGATCTCCTGGGAAAAATCCAATCCACTGGTGAACTTCAAGAAAATACCATCCTGGCCACTGAGGACGTAGAGGCTCTTCACCCCAACATCCCACACAAAGACGGATTACAAGTCATTAGAAGAACTATCCAAGATGATGCCACAGCAAAACTTGTGGCTGAACTTTATGACTTTGTACTCACCCATAACCATTTCAGATTTGAAGATAATTTATACATTCAAGTCAGTGACACTGCTATGGGTACCCGCATGGCCCCACAATATGCCAACATTTTTATGGCTGACTTAGAACAATGCTTCCCCACATCTCATCCCAAAGCATCTCTACTTTACTTATACTATATTGATGACATCTTCATTATCTGGACCCACGGGAAGGATGCCCTTGAAGATTTCCGTAGAGATTTCAACAATTTCCACTCCACAATCAAACTTAGCCTGGAGATCCACTTTCTGGACACTACAGTGCAAATTAGTGTTGGGAACTAACTAATTTGAATTAACTAATATTAAATAGCATGGCCCCACTAGAATGCTAGTTCGAACTAAGCAAGTGCTATGCATGGCATTTGCTTAGTTCGAATTAGTCAGTTGTATGAAGGTCAATGTGCCGCTTAGTTCAAACTAAGCAGTTAGTTTGAAGCAATATGGCTACACTGACTTAATTCAAACTAACTAGTTCAAATTAAGCATTAGTTCGAAGGAAAACGAGGTTTTACTAATTCGAACTAACTTTTCCTTAATTCGACTTAAGGAACTGCTTAAGTCAAATTAAGGAAATTTAAGTGTAGACGCAGAGTAAATTAAGTTGACTTAAGCCTGCTTAAGTCGACTTAATTTACAAGAGTAGACGCATCCATAAAGACCACCCTATACTGAAAACCTACTGATCACTATAGTTACCTACATCCCTCAAGCTTTCATCCAAGACACCACACAATCCAGTGTCTACAGTCAAGCCCTAAGATATAACCGCATTTGCTCCGATCCTTCAGACGGAGACAGGTACCTTCAGGATCTCTATCAAGCATTCCCTTAAAACTACAGTACCCACCTGCAGAAGTGAAGAACAGATTGACAGAGTCAGACGGGTACCCAGAAGTCAACTTCTACGGGAAAAAGCGAAGGAAAAAAACAACAGAACGCCATTGGTCATCACCTACAGCCCCCAAGTCAGACCTCTTCATCACATCATCAAAAGATCTACAGGCTATTTCTCAAGATGATCCCTCACTCTCTCAAGCCTTGGGAGACAGACCTCTCTTCGCTTACAGACAGCCACCCGACCTTAAATGGATACTCACCAACAACTACGGATCAAACAGAAACATTAAAGCAGGAACATATCCCTGCAACAGACCATGCTGCCAACTTTGCCCTCATATCTACACTGAAAACACCATCACAGGACCAAATCAAGCCACCTACTCCATCAAGGGCTCATTCACCTGCTCTTCCACCAATGTGATTTATGCCATCATGTGCCGGAAATGCCCCTCTGCCTTATATATTAGACAAACAGGACAGTCTCCGCGCAAAAGAATAAATGGACAGAAATCTGACATCAGAAACTGCAACACTCAAAAACCAATAGGGGAACACTTCAATCTCTCTGCTCACTCCATTGACGACTTGCTAGTAGCTGTACTAAAACAGATGAATAACAAATCACAGCTTCAAAGAGAAACTGCAGAACTCAAATTTATATGCAAATTTGACTTAGTTGCCTTGAGGTTAAAGAGGGACTATGGATTTTTTTTCTCATTACAACAGGTGATTTGACCTCACCTTCCTCTATGTGCTGTTCCCCAGTGTTTGAATCCTAATACCTATTTTGATTTGCTGTTACAGCCTGACCTGATCCTTTGTCATATACTTCCCTGCATTTAATTTCCTCCCATTCTGTAAGTTTCCCATCTTCAAAGCATCTGACGAAGTGGGATTTTCTCCCACGAAAGCTCATGCGATAAATAAATCTGTTAGTCTTTAAGACTGCGTCTACACTGGTAAATTAAGTCGACTTAATTTACCCTGCGTCTACCCTGCACTTTCCTTAAGTCGATTTAAGCAGCTTGCTTAAGTCGACTTAAGGAAAATAAAGTTGACTTAATTAAAGTTAAGTTGACTTTATTAAACCTCCTTTCCATTAGACCTAAGGCTTAAGTCGACTCCCTAGAGTCAACTGAAACCAGTGTAGCCATATGGTACCCTAAAGCTATGTGTGGGCCCGGGTGGGCAGTGCCAACCTGGTTTGCCACAGGCCCACCCACCCATGACAGCCCCTGGCAGAGGTGTGAAATCAGCCACGAGCAGCAGCACTGTAGGTGGAGGAGCAGCCATGGGCAGACAGGCAGGGATGGCTGCTCCTCTGGCCACAGCTCCAGCCCCGAGCCCTTCCCCCTCCCCTGTGACCAGAGGCAGGCCTGGCCAGGCCCACCCTGAAGTGGTGGGGAGCCAACCAAAAACCAGGGCTAGCTATGCCCCTAAGCTATACCGGTGTAAACCCAGAATAGTTTCACTGAAGTTACACCAGATTTATACTGGTGCAATTGAAATGAAAATCTAATGCAAATATATGTGGAGAAAAATGGAAAGAAAATTTCAGAAGGATGTTAAATACATAGAGCACTCTTTTCTAACCATAGTAAACACTTATTTGATCCTTTTGGGGAAAAAAAAACACTGATTATGGAACTCACTGATGCAGAAGTCCAACCAAATTTAAAAGCAACGTTAGACAGCACTATTTTTCTACAGAATAGAAGCAGGCCTACACTCTGAATGTAAAGCAGTGAAGTAAGGCAAAATTATTACTTCCATAATGATCATTGCTATAATGGTTAAAGTTGTCAAAGGAACATATGAGTCCAGATTCCAGAATACTTTGTTTTGCTATGGCAAATTTATTTTTTCTGTGACTGTTAATTGGATGGGGATTTCACTGTTTTGCAGCTGATTCATTTGTTGGTACATAGGAATCTACTAACCACACAACTCTGACAATGATCAAGCTGGTCTTCTCTCTTTTGAATAAGAGTTTTGAAAATAGACTGCCAGATTAATTTACAGAAACTAACGACAGTAAAATCGAAGAGGTGTAGCTCATTTGCTTGTTACATATCATCCTTTTTTACACTTCGTGCTGGCTTGAGAAGACTAATGAGATGGAAGTCTTTTCAGTGTGCAGAATACAAGGTAGCGAGAAATATACCACATACATCTGAAGCTTTGTCGGCATCTCAAAATAATATCTGTCTATGGAAAACAAGCATCAGTTTATGGGATGCTTCCTTACCCTACTCCTTTAAATCTAAATATGGTTGAGGTAAATGCTACTGGGAAAACAAATGACCCAACAGGTAGATTGACATGTGGATGCAGAGCTGTAAAGGCTGCCTCTTTTGGCAAACCCTGCCATACCCCATGGTGCTTTGGGGTCAACCTATTAGGGCCACGCTAAGCAGAAGCAGAGCACCAACAACTCAGCTGGTGACTCCTGTTGCTAATCTTTCTCCTTCCACTTCTGCCTCCTGCCAGATCAAGGCTTCCTGCCTCGGTGCTCTCAGAAGGCCATTGTCCAGGCATCTATCCTGCTGCTGCTCTATCTTTTACCCTTCCTCCTTCCCAGCCTGGCTCTAGAGTAGCATCATCCATCAGTCTCCTGCTTGACTCACTGTGCACACAGGAGCGCATGAATTCATAAGCCTCATTAGGGTAAGAGTATGTATACACTAATGCATGTAGAAGCATATGAAAAATCATGGATGGAAAAAGAAGTAGATGCAGCCTGAGCTGAGAAGAGGAGCAAAGGAAGCGGTCAAGAAAACTGAGGGAACATATGTGTTGGGCAGTAGTATGAGGGGCAGGAATTGCATCATGGGCAAAGAGAAGAATATTTTTGGGTTGGTGCTAATTAATTTTTTTCTTTTGCGTCTATCACAATGCCCCTAGAGTTATTAGTAAGCAAAGACATGTCATAGGTAATAAGCTGTTGTATCTCAGACTCTTGTTATATGACCTGGACCAAGAAATAACTGATTAATCCTTTATTAACACTACAGTCATAACAGAATTGTATTCAGATTTTACTTTTCCCCCCACACTGCCCTATTGAGAATACAAACCCAATAAATTTTAAATTTGAGTGTAACTTTCAAATCTATGTTGCACATATTTGTGCAAAAAGGCTGGCTGCTCTGGTGAAGAGTTGTAGACATTCTATTTCTAAAAAATTATGGGCCAAATCCTGCACTCCGGTACACATGATACAACTGAATCCTGCTGAAATCAAAGGAAGTTAAATAGATGTATCCAGATGCATTTGATCCATATTCTCATATTATTTCCACTACTTCAAAGCAAGGGTACATATTCTCAGATATTTTAAATAGTAAAGAAAATGGTGGCAGATGTTCACTTATAGCAGTGGTCTTCAACTTTTTTTGGATCAGCGCCCAGTTTTTCAACATTTTCACATTTGCAGTAAGTTTACCATTCACCTACATAAATTATTACTTTTTATAAATTGCCACTGTCGTTAAATTAATTGTTACATTGTCGTACTGTTAATCATTAATTATAATTTTCAATTTATTTAAATTTTAAACTCAGATATTTTAAATAGGATATCAAACCAATTTCATTCAAACAAAATTTATTCATTATTCATACAAACTTTTTTATAAATTACAGCCAGATGAGCATGGCCATTATCTCCTTCCTTCATTTTTGTAGCGCCCATCACAAATCACAAAACGCCCACTAGTGGGCGATATCGCCCAGGTTGAAGACCACTGACTTTTAGGGTTGATTTTAATACTGTCTTTGTGTGGCCAGATCACTAGCTACTGCCTAAAGCACAGCTAGACTCCCTGGGGTGCAAAAGCCTAAATGCCTGAGGTGACTCAGCTGCAAGATGGGGAGCAAAGTTTAATAACGCAATAGCACTTCTCACAATACAGCGTGGGCTAGGTAAAGTGTGGAACTTTTGCTTCAACTTGCGTTAGCCAAGTTTTTGTTGCAGATGTCTGGCTATCAGTTTGGGTAATGAGTTTTGATCTGTATTTTTTTATTTCATAGTTCATAAGTGTCACTGTCCTTTAAAACAGTGCCATCTTTTAGTTTCCAGAGGAGATTTAAAGGCACGGAGTTCTTCTGCTATTTGTTATTTTTATTACAATTCTGGTTCTTTTTTGTCTTACACCTATGCAGTCATCTGTAGTTTACCCACAGTACATTTCTAAATTATGGTAGAGTCATAGAAGGGATACAGGATCAGATCTATGATCATATTACAAATACTTCTGTGTGATCAGAGGAAAAAACATAATAAAAAGTAGGCCTGATTTTCAGTTAGTATAAATTAGTGTAGCTCCTTGTAATCAAGTCTTACGAACATTTGTACCTGCTTAGTATCTAGCTCAAAGTTTTTAGCTCAATTTAATCATAAATTGCTGTTTTCTAACTTGAACACAACTCATTTAGAATGACATATATTATGCTTTACAGTTATTCTGCAATGTTTTAAGGTATTTGTTTTTTTAAATTCTTAAATATCTTAACAATCTATCCAACAGACTTGGGGACAAACATTTTGTCCTTCAGTGTCTTCTTCTTTACATTACACCTTTATTCACACTTTAAATACTATTCCAAAGGGGTAGCCGTGTTAGTCTATTGTAGAAAGACAACAGAGTCCTGTGGCACTTTTAAAGACTAACAGATTTACAGGGTACCAAAAAGAATGTGTTTAGTCCTTCAAAATATTTTAAAACGTACAAAATGAAACTATAAAAAATTTTAATTTGGAAAAAAATCAGCAAACATATAAAAAGAGCTTTTGAGCAGTCTTTCTTTTTTCAGTGGCACCTTGAAACAGATGGGCATATGCATAATTTTTATTCCAGTAAATAGCAAGTAATTTATTAAGTAGCAATTTATATCAGTGGCTACTCAAGTATATGACAGAAAAAAAATGAGAGTTCCTTTTTCTCAAAGGCTCAAAAAATCAGCATAGATATCTCATGGGGTTTTATAAATGTAAATTGAAGAGGGGTATTGACCAGGAACAGATTGCCATCCAAGACAGATATCATGAAGCAAGACAGTTGTATATTTTCAGTCAAGCTTTGAAGGATACCATCTAGTCAGTCTAAAGAAGTGGCTTAAAAGTGAAATACAGAAGGACGGGAGTAACTTCTCATTGTATTGCAAGCTACTAGGTAGTTCAAACAATTCCTCCAGCAGGAAAGTGTCGAGATTTGATAAAAGTGAATCACATCCATGAGAGAACAAATATTGGAAAACAGATCTTTTCATTTGATTGATAGATTCAGAGAAGTGCTATCAAGCAAATTTGACTTATTCAAAATACTGCAAGCATACTATTAACTGGAATGCAGCTTTTTTCCTGTTGCTTTCCTTTTTTAAAAATTACTTTCCTAGTCATACATGCGGATCTTCTCTGAGGTATTTATGCCAAATACTGCAATCACATGTATTATTTCACACTAACTATACATGGACAGCAACAACAAAATCTGGTGTAATAAATCTAACTGATATCACTAGCATTAAACTAGGAATGAAGTTCGGCCAAAGAGTAGTAAATCTTATGGAAAAGTCATATGGAACTTGAAGAATAATCTTTTGCAGAATTTTTAAACCACCCTTCAGCAGAGTTAAAATTCACTAAAAAAACCCGTCAGAACTCATTATTAAATTATACAGTGTTCTAGAGTGATTTAATTTTTTCTGGTTTCCACCAAATCAACATTTCTATACAATGTTTTCATAAGGAAAAAAAGTTGATCTCACTGATTCATTTCAGTCACCTTGTCTGGCTAATTTAGATCTTCCTACTTCTGTCCCAGAAGCTATTAAACCTTCCTATTAGTTTTAGTGATTTCTACTCACACATTTGAATTCTTTTCTAGTCTATTCTGAATCCTCAATACACAATGTCTAAGCAGAATATGTTTATTCTCATGACTTGCTTGGGTCTGACTGATAACTGAGCAACTTTCATCCTCCTTTTCCTTCACAAACTATAAGACCTTTCCAACAACAGGATTGTCCTCGCCCTCTAACAATCTGTTCAGACATGACAAAAAGCTTTAGGTTGTCATAAGATTTTTAAAAACCCATTGGCAAAAAGTCTGCATACTTTCATAGCTTAATTTCAAGTAATAATAGATGCAATTTTTTTTTTTAGTTTGTGAATTTTTGCAAAATGTAGTTTCATAAAGATAGGTACAAATTTAAAGTATTGTGTTTTGACACAAATTAGTTTGATCTAAATAAAATTTCCAATTTTGAAGATTTTGGTAACAAACAGCACCATTTTTCATTGAAAATAGGCCCACTTTCCTCATTTATAGTTCTCTCCTGTTTGAATCTATCCAATGACTCCTGCTTCCTATGCTGCATTAAATTCAAAATTCTGGTACTTGCTTTCAAAGACAACATACTTCTAATCCTTCCTTCATCTTGGTTGTTGTGTCTTTACATGTTCCTCCTCACCCCCTCCATTCCATCAATGATGCTAGCCTTCAGATAGTTTTCCTGCTTCTTTATCAAACACCTCCATATCTTCTTCAGAAATGTCCCCTTATGAATAGGCTAATTTGGGGTAGTCTTTGCACTCATGTTATATATTATGTCTGTATTTCTTTATCAAATTATAATATATATTGAGCCACGTGGAGCATTTCAACTGTGAAAAACAAACAGCTCATTGTTGACCCTGCTGAATAACCATCAGGGTTTGATTTATTTTGGAAAGACTGGTGCAGACTGAATCACATCAGGACATCTCAAGAAAGATGTGGACAAACCCTTCCGTTTCTTTAAACGGAGAAAAAGGAAAACACCTGTTTGTGTCTGTGGTCACCAGTCACAAATGATGGAGCATATTATATCTGCATGTCACCTTCTTTCTTTTGGTTGGGAGCCTGAAGGACAGTCACCACCTCACTGCTGAAGCAATGTGTTGGCTATCCAAGCTACATGAAAGAAGATGATCAAATAATTACTCTATATTAAAATTTTGTATTAGAAGGATATGGCCAATCACCTACTGTTCATTTTGCTTGTTTGTTGCTCCTCTTTTTATGTTTTGTTTGTTATCATTTGATTGGCTTTTTTTTTTTTTTGCAGTGAGGGGCAGGAAATATGCCTCTCTTTTTTTAACATACGTGCCAGCAGAAACAATAAAAGTAACACAATAACCATATAATGTAGGACTGGAAGTGATCTTGAAGGGTTATCTTATCCAACCTCCTACCTTGAGTCACGACCAAGTGTACCCAGACCACCCTCACAGGTGTTTGTCTAACCTGTTCCTACAATCTCCAATGATAATGAGGATTCCATAATCTCCCCTGGAAACTTATTCCAATGCTTAATTATTCATATAGTTAGAAAATCTTTTCCTAATATTTAACTTAAGTCTGAAGATTAAGCCGATTACTTCTTGTCCTGTCTTTCAGTGTACATGGCAAATTGATCACCATCTTCTTTATACTAACCCTTAACATATGAAGAGTTATCATGTCCTCCCTTAGTCTTCTTTTCTCAAGACTAAACATGGTCAGTTTTTTTAAACCTTTCTTCAAGACTAAATATGGCCCTTCCTCTTTTCTTAAGACTAAACATGGTTTTCTAAACCTTTTATCATTTTTATTGTTCTTCTCTTCAATATGTTCACAGCATGAACCCATATCATGTTGGTGCCTCATATTCAGTATGTAGTCCACTCTAACCCCTTTTTCAGCAGTACTACTATCTAGACTCCCAACCTGTTTGGCAATTTCTACAACCTTGCAGGGCCACCAGTTTCTCTCAGCAGCCTCCCTGCCCCACTGCACTCAGAAGGAAGGAATTCTGCAAAGAGGCTGCCTTCTTGCTGATCTCCCTGGCTACAGCAGGGAAACCACTTGCATCCTTTAGCCCTGTGTGCTCCACTGGAGTGCCTAGGCAATAGTTCCCTTCTGCAGCCAGGGTGATGGAAGATCAGTGCTCCTTTCCCTCTAGCTCCAGAAGGGACCTCACCACTGAGGGACCCAGGCAGAGCACATTGCTTTCTGCTAGATTTGGGGGGAGGGGAGGACTGATCGCCCCTCCATCTGGCTCTAGAAGGGATCCCTGTACCTATGGATCTAGATGGAGTGCTTTGCCATGACCCTGATATAGCCAGGGAGAAGGGAATGCTGCTCTCCCATCACCTTGGCTGCAGCAAGGAGCCTGCACTAATCGTTTAGCCCCAAGGAAACATGCTCTGCCAGGATCCTTAGGCTGTGGCTCCTTTCTGCAGCCAACAGGAGAGGAGTGTTGGGCCACTTTTGGCCCTGGGCAATAGGTTGGGAACTACTGCTCTAGACAGTTAATCAGCATTTTGTAGTTGCCTGTTTAATTTTTATATCTTAAGCGTGGAAATTTGTACTTGTCTTTATTGAATTTCATCCAGTTGATTTCAGATCAATTCTCAAGTTTGTCAAGGATTTTATAAATTATAAATCCCATCCCCCATAATTCAAGCAACCACACCCAGCTTGTTGTCATCTGCAGATTTCACACTCTCCACTCCATTAACCAAATTATGAATGACTATTGACTAATACAAGATCCAGGACAAAATCCCATGGGTTTCCAATAGTTATCTCCCCCTAGTTTGACAGTGAACTATTTATAACTACTTTTTGACTATACTCTTTCAACCAGTTATACACCCATTTTATAGTAATTTAATTTAATTTATCATTTCCCTAGTTTGCTTATGAGATCATTTGGTATTGTGCCAAAAACCTTACTAAAATCAAGATGTAGCATGTCGACATCTTCCCTCCTACCTACCCTACTGGGCCAGAAACCTGTCAAAGGAGGAAATTAATTTGGTTTGTCATAACTTGTTCTTGATGAATCTATGTTGGGTGTTGCTTATGATTGTATTATTTTCTAGGTTCTTACAAATTGATTTTTTAATAATTTCTCCAAGTATTAAAGTTAGACTAACTGGTTTATAATTCCCCAGGTCCCCTTTTTAAAGATAGGGATTATGTTTGCACTTCTCCAATCCTGTGGGACCTCACCTGCCTTCACTGAGTTCCCGAAGATCATTGCTAATGGTTCCAAGATTGTATCAACTAGTTCCATAAGCATCCTTGAATGAATTTCATCAGATCCTGCTGTTAAAGTCCACTTAAAAGTGCAAGTGTAGACATAGCCAAAGAACCTCAATTACTGCACAAGGTAGTTCATCTCTTCTCAAATGATAAATAGTATTTCTCTTTACAAGTGTCAGGCAACTAGACAAGACCCATGTAATATTTTGTTAGATTCAAGAAACACCATGTCCATGTGCCCAATAGACTTTAAACCATTGAACTTGGAGAGGAAATAAACAAGGCAAGAAAACAGCACCAACAAACAGAACTTCCTTCAATGTCTCCTTCAAAGTAGCAGGAAGTGATCGTCCTTTTTGCCCTTCCAATTCTTAACTCAAAAGAACATGATTCTGACAATCTTGGAACATAATCAGTTCAGTATGCAAAACAGAGTTAATCTCTGATGTTACTCTGGCTAACAGTGACACATCTTTGCCAGGCACAGCGTTGTAGTACATAGCTCATAAGGTGGTAGCCACCTCAATAACCTCTTTGCCATAAGTAGGCCAAGTCTGTTAGTTATATTATACTGATGACATTTTCACAAGGAAGTCCAGAAATGGAAATTGAAATAAAAAAATTAAAGTGAGGATGGTTTATCTTATCTTTTTAAATCTTTAATTATGTAAAACGAAGTAAAATGAATAGGGTTTGTTTAAATATATTAAAAAGAAATGAGTTATGGATTACTTAAAAGAAAAGCCTGAATGTTAGATATAAACTGTAGTCAATGAAATGTCAACCTTCCTTTCTCTGGAAATAAGTGTTGCTCTTCTAATGTCATCTCTCTTCACATGCATTTTATTGACTGTAACAAAGCACTTAGGAATGTGTAATCAGACATGGTCAATAAGCCCAGCATGATGTTTTGATATTATATCCTGCAAGAAATCTAATTATTTAGTTAAGCTCTGTGTTTACGTACCATATTGCAGACAGTGGGGTTCTATAGCTTGGGAAATCATACCCCTTTTAGTGGGTCAGATTGTAACTGATAACCTCACCTTGCCACACAGAGGACTTGGGGGCAGACACCCCTCCCCAGTCCTTTTTTGTGCTATATTCCCATTCTATGCTACTTCTACTTGTGTGAGTGAGTGAGAAGGGGGTGGTTTGGCTGCTATATTACCCTGGCTAGAAGAACCCTAAAGAATACATTATAGCAAATTAACCCAAGTGCAAGAGGGGAGCCAGTGAAGGACTTGAATATGCACCACAGTTCCTTCCCATGGCTGTTCCTGGGCTGGTGCAGTTATGTGTTGTCCCTTGCAAGAGATTTAGGTATAAAAAGGTCAATCTATCCTGTCATTACCAGTGTATAATATTATCTGTGCTGTTAAAAAATAAAGATGGAAACTCTAAGCAAAGATGACTTTTTCTGCCTCCGTCAACCAGTTGTTAAAATGGTAATGCACTTTTATCTAAAACAACATAATGATAAATTAAAAAAAACATTTCAAATATTTAAATAAAGATATGAGTACATATAAGTTGAAATACCATAATAAATGCAAACCCATGATGTGCGTGTGTGTGTGAGAGAAAGAATAGTATTTAAAATAGCTTTTAGTTCTAGACATCAGTGGTTTGCAAGCCTAAAAGAGGCATTAAAAATAAATAATGAACAGGCTCTTCTAATGCCAATTAACTTATCACAGAAGGACCAAATCTTGTCATAGCTTTTCCTGTTGTTTCTGCCAATAACTGAATTTTTTTCTGTCACTATAATGTTGTTGTCCACTTCTGGTTCTTACAAAACATAATTCTCAACAGATCTTATTGAACTCCTGAGAGGCTCCATCTGTTCTCACTATAGATAGGAAATGCTGGAGATGTAAGTCTGCAAACTATCCAAGATTATAACATTGCATACATGTATTACCACATTTAAAAGTAAAGGAAGATTGGATTGATAAAGGCAAAAATATTGTTCTGGTCACAGATATTTCCTTTCCCACCCTGTATTTTCAAAGCTCTGTGTACGTGCATAACTTGCTGACACTACTGGATGAGACTGACAGTATTATGTGGGAAATATATAGAACAACATATACACAACAGCATTTTTAATACAATGTACTCTAGAGTTATACCTTTTTTAATTAGTTTGAACAGAATTTAAAGTTCATTCAGGAAATTGTCAGTCGGTCACATTAGGTGTTGTTCTATACTCAAAGACATAACAAACATTTATTCATCCTCACAATGCCCTTGTGAAGTAGACAATTGTATATATTATCTTCATTTTATAGATTGGCACACTGAAATGCAAAAATGAAGTAACTTCTAGAGCTGTTAGGAATGTTTTCAACAAAACCATTTGTTTTGTCCAAGTCAAAACATTTCACATGGATACATCAATGTCAATGAAGTTTTTGATGGGAGAGTTTCTGAGTTCCAGCGTGAATATGAGGGCGGGGGAAAAGCTGAATCAAAATTGTGGTCTTTTTAAACACAATTCCATTTTTCTGAAAGCCATTAAAACAGTTTTCTTTCCAATATGAAACAAAAATACATTTTTAAATTTTAACAGTTGTTGGAAAATGGAAATTGTTGTTCTCCAGTTACCTCTCATGACTTCCTCAAGGCCACACAGAGAGTCTGTGACAGAATTTGCATTAGAAGAAACACCTTTCTTTGAAATCACAAGTTGGGTTAGTCAGTAAAACTCAGCCGTAATCACCTTCCATTTGCCATTTTACCTTGTGGCATTCTCATTAAAATTCCAAAATTATAAAAAAAACAAAATGCATTTAATAAATAAAGTAAAAATTTGCAAATTGATAGATCACAAAATGTAATTGGTAATGGGCAATCATCCAAGAGCGGATATATTTCTAGAGCAGGTATGGGCAAACCTTTTGGCCTGAAGATCACATCTGAAATTGAAATTGCATGATAGACCATATAGAGTGGTGTGGGGAAGAGGTGAGGCTGTGCAAGGGGAGCAGGTGCCATGTGACACTGCTTGGGGCTGGAAGCGGCTCCAGTCAGGATGGTGCTGGGCCCACGAGATGGGAGGGGTGGGACTGGGAGGGGGGAGTGGCCACCATGCTACAGCCAGGGTGCTGCTGGGCCCATGTGGTTGGAAAAGAGTGAGGGAAGGAGCAGGAACAGGAGGGGAGAAGCAACCATTATACTCCAGCCAGGTGCAGCTGGAGGGCCTGATGAAAGACATATGTGACTTGCAGGCCATAGTCTGCCGCCCCCTGTTCTAGAGGAATGTTCCAAAATTTAGTTCTGAGCCCAATAACATTCAATATTTTTTATAACTGATCTGAAAGAAAATTTAAAATAATTGCATATAGTTTCTAGATGACATGAAAATTGGTCAAATGGTGAATAATTAGGAGGGCAGACAGTTACACAGAGTGATCTGTATTACTTGGCAAACTGAGCATAATCAAAAAAAATGCTAACAGCCAAATGCAAAATTGTACAGCTGTGAACACAAAATATAGACCATCCTTATAGGATGTGGGACTAAATGCTGGCAGCAGTAACTGTAAAAGAATATGGGGTCATGCTAAATAACCAACTAAACATGAGCTCCCAAACTCAGAGAGCTACCGTCCCTGGATATATGAGCATGGGAATGATGACTAGGGAATAGTAGCACTCCATTCCACACTTATCTCTGGAGGCTATTAAACAGAAACTACTGAAGTTAGTCATTTTTAAATCAACAGGTCCAGATAACTTGCATGCAAGAGTTTAAAAGAGCTGCCTGAAGATCTTACTGGGCCATCAGTGTTGATTTTGAGCAAGTTTTGGAGAACTGGAAGAATTTCAGAAGACTGGGAGAAAGCCGATGATGTACCAATTTTTTAAAAGGGCAAACAGGGTAAATTATACGTCTGTTTACGCACAAGATAATGGAGAGGTTGGTACAGGTATTGACTAATAATGAACTAAAGGGAGGGTAATATAATTAATACAAATCAACATGAGTTTATGGAAAATAAATCCTGTCAAACTAACTTGACGCCTTTCTTTTTTACAAATGAGATTACAAGTTTAGTTGATATAGGTAATAATGTTGGCATAACAGACTTCTGTAAATCTTTGACTTGCTACTGTACAATATTTTGATTAAAAAAACTAGAATGATGTAAAATTAAAATGACACATTAAATGGATTAAAAATGGGTTAAGTGATAGTCCTCTAAATTTAACTGTAATCAGGAGTTGTTATTGAGAGGTTGCATTTCCAGTAGGATCACTCAAAAATTGGTTCTTGGCACTACACTTAACACTTTTTCATCAATGAATTGGAAGAAAACATAAAATCACTAATAAAGGTTGCAGATGACAAAAATTGAGGGAGTGGATGGATCATGATACAGGTCAATGATACAGAGCAATCTGGATCATTTAAGTAAACGGGGTGCATTCAAGTAGGCCTTTTAATACAGCTAAAAGTAAACAAATATATTTAGGAACAAAGAATGTAGGCCATATTTACAAAGTGGGGGTGACTCTCTATACTGGGAGGCAGCGACTCTGAAAAAAAATTGGGAGTTGTTATAGATAATCAGCTGAACAGGAGGTCCCAGTGTGATACTGTGGCCAAAAGAGTTAATGCAATCCTGGGATGCATAAATAAGGGAATCTGGAGTAGGAATATAGAGATTATTTTACCTCTGTATTTGGCACTGATGAAACCATTGCTGGAATATAGTGTCCCAGTTCTAGTGCCCACTGTTCAAAAAGGATGTGGATATATTGGAGAGAGATCAGAGAAGAGCCATTAAAGGATTAGAAAGCCTGTGTTGAAGTGATAGACTCAAAGAGTTCAATCAATTCAAACTAACAAAGAAGAGTAAGGCATGAGCTGATTAGAATTTATGTAAGTATCTACATGAGGAACAAATATGTACTAATGAGCTCTTTAATCTAGCAGAGAAAGGTATAACATGGTCCCATGGCTGGAAGTTGAAGACCACCTCAGACTGGAAATAAAATGTATATTCCTAAAGGAGGGTAATTAACATTGGAACAATTTACTTAGGTTTTTGGTGGATTGTTCATCAGTGACAATTTTTTGGATTTTTTTTTTTAAAGATATACTAGAGGAATCATTTTGAGGAAGTTCTATGCCTTGTGCTATTCAGGAGGCCAGCCCATCCTAGATGATCACACTGGTCCCTTTTGGCCTTATAATCTAGGAATCACAGGAGGTTGTTTTACTTCTGTAATGCTGACCCCTTTACTGGAACACTGGATCAACTTTTGGCAGCCACACTTGAAAAGGGATGTTGAAAAATTGGAGAAGGTTTAGAAAAGAGGTACAAAAATAATGCAAGTACTGGGAAACACCCCTTACAATTAAAGCTTAGTCTACTATAGCTGACAAGAGAATTCTGTTAAGAGAATTCTTAAACATATCAAATAAAAATATAGGTAGACCAATAAATGAGAAAAATTTAAAATGAAAGTAAGGGGCAATTTTTTTAATGGGTGAAGATAATTTAACAAATGAGGATATGCATTGGAACTGCTTAGCAAGAAAAGTAGCATATTCTCCATTACTTCAGGTCTTTAAATCAAGATCAACTACAGTGGAACCTGGATTATCCGGTCCTCAATTAACCGTGCATTCAGTTAACCGGGATCGCGGAAACATGGGGGATCGGGTGCCCGCAGAAGCTCTGGCGGAGCTTCTGCGGCCACCCGAACCCCTGGACTGTGCTGGGGGGCTGGCTCCGATTCGAGCCGGCCCCCCAGCTCAGCTCCCGGGCTCGGCTCTCAGCAGGAGCCACGGCGTTAAGCCGCCGCAGCTCCTGTTGATCAGCTGGTTGGCTATCAGCAGGAACTTCGATTATCTGTGGTTTTTGATTATCCGGATGACGGGCGCCGGTCATTAACCCGGATAATCGAGGTTCTACTGTACCTTTCTAAATATGTATTATATTTCAACCACAAGATACCAGAGTCAATGCAGGATTCATGTAATGAAATTCTGTAGGCTACTTTATGAAAGCAGTCAGGCTAAATTACCATAATGGCCCCCTTTGGCCTTAAATTCTGTGAGTTGGCAGTCCTGGGTACTAGTCCTGTGCTCAGTCTACTACTCTGGCAAAATATATCACAGGATCATAGGCTATGTCTACACTATAAAAAGTTCGGTTGACTTTGTTAAGTCGACTTTATAAGGTCGATCTTATTAAGTCAACTTAACAAAGTGGTTACCAGGACCTAGTTAGTCGACCTAACTTCCCTTAGGTCAACCTAAGAAAGTGGACTTATTCATTCACACTGGCCTTAGGTTGACCTAAGGAAGGGTTAGGTTGACTTATGTAGGGTTAGGTCGAATACCCTGTTGTTCTTATTAAGTTGACCTAAGCTTTCATTAGGTCGACTTAAGGATTTTCTTAAGTCAACATAATGAAAGCCTAGTGTGGACAGGGCTTAAGTTAAGTCGACTTAAGCATCCTTAAGTCGACCCAATTTGCCAGTGTAGACATAGCCATAGAAACTGCAAGGGACCATGAGAGGTCATCATGTTCAGTCCCCTGCACTCATGGCAGGACCAAGTACCCTCTTAAATCATCCCTGACAGGTGCTTGTCTAACCCGCTCTCAAAAACGTCCAATGATGGAGATTCTACAACCTGACTAGGCAACTTATTTCAATGGTTAATCACCCTGACAGTTAGGAATTTTTTTCTTAGTGTCCAACCTAAACCTCCTTCTCATAATTTAAGCCCATTGCTTCTTGTCTTATCATCTGCTGTTAAGGAGAACAATTTTTCTCCTTCCCCCTCGTGACAATCGTTAGGTACCTGAAAACTATTATCATGTCCCCTTCTCAGTTTCCTCTTTTCCAGACTAAATAAACCCAGCTCTTTCAATCTTCCCTCATAAGTCAAGTGTTCCAGAACTTTAATAATTTGTGTTACTCTTCTCTGGACTTTCTCCAATTTGTCCACATCTTTCCTGAAATGAGGCACCCAGAACTTTATGCAATACTCCAGTTGAGGCCTAATCAGGGCAGAGTAGAGCGTTAGAATTACTTCTTGTGACTTACTTACAATACTTCTCTTAATACATCCCAGAATGCTTTTTGCAACAGCATTCAGCATTATGTTGAATCATCTTTAGCTTGTGGCCCACTAGGACACCCAGATCTCTTTCTGCAGTACTCCTTCCTAGGCAGTCATTGCCCATTTTGTATGTGTGCAATGGATTGTTCTTTCCTAGGAGGAGTACTTTGCATTTGTCTTCAGTGAATTTCATCCTATTAACTTCAGACCATTTCACCAATTTGTTCAAATCATTTTGAATTGTGATCCTATCCTCCAAAGCACTTTCAACCCCTCCCAGCTTGGTATCATCGGCAAACTTTATAAGTGTATTCTGTATACCATCATCTAAATCATTGATGAAAATATTGAACAAAACCAGACCCAGAACTGATCCTTGTGGTACCCTGCTTGTTATGCCTTTCTAGCATGACTGTGAACTGTTGATAACTATTCTCTGGGAGCGGTTAACCAAACAGTTTTGTACCCATCTTATAGTAGCTCCATCCAAGTTGTACTTCCCTAATTTGTTAATGAGAAGTTGATGCGAGTCCGTATCAAAAGCCTTACTAAAATCTAGATATACCACATCTACTGCTTCCCCTGTATCCACAAGGCTTGTTACCCCATCACAGAAAGTGATCAGATTGGTTTGACAAGATTTATTCTTGAAAAATCCATGCTGAGTATCCCTTTACACTTTATTCTCTTCTAGATGTTTGCTAATTGTTTCCTTAATTATTTGCTCCATTATTTTTCCTGGTACAGAGGTTAAACTGACTGGTCTATAATTCCCTGGGTTGTCCTTATTTCCCTTTTTATAAATGGGCACTATATTTGTTCTTTTCCATTCCTCTGGGACCTCTCCAGTCTTCTATGATATTTCAAACATAATAGCCAGTGGCTCAGATACCTCCTGCATCAGCTCCTTGGATATACTAGGGTGCATATCATCAGGCCCTGGTGACTTGAAGACATATAACTTGTTTAAATAATTTTTAACTTGTTCTTTCCCTATTTTAGCCTCTGATCCTATCCCATTTTTACTGCCCTCCCCTATATCAGGCATCCAATCACCACCAACCTTCTCAGTGAAGACCAAAACAAAGAAATAATTTAGTTTCTCTGCCATTTCCTGTTACTATTTTTCCCTCTTTGTTGAGTAACAGTCCTATGCTGTCTGTGGTCTTCCTCTTGTTTCTAATGTATTTTTTAAATGGTCTTTTGTTACCCTTTATGCCTTCAGCTAGTTTGATTTCAGTTTGTACCTTGGACTTTCTGATTTTTTCCCTACACAACTGTGTCATTTGTCATACTAGCATCCACAAAAGAACATACCATGTCTTCAGTTACTGAGATGAGCTCTGAGACATCTTCCCAGTAATTGGCTTGGGACTCAGGCAGTCCCAGTGTGTAAATAGCTTTTATGTTGCGCTGAGGTACTAAATTTTAAGTTTGTATTAATGAGCCCTTCCTCCCCATGGAGTATTCAAGAACCCATTTCCCCTGTTCATTTTTTTCATTTTCTTTTTGAGTCTACCTCTATCCCTGGAAAAAATCCTTCTGCCAAATAACCTGAAACTCTCCAAGCTACCTGCTATGCTACGGAAAGAAGGAGAGTTAGTACATAGGGGAGGATATTTGCCAACCCCTTGACTTTGCTCTTCTAAGCTTTAGAGGACACCTGATGATTATAACCCAACACTTTATATGTTACTTAGGCATTTTTCACCCTTTAAAATATTCCAGCTTTTCCTGTACCAAAAGTGTTTAATTAAAGGAGAAATATCCCATATACTACCAATAACTAATTTTATTTCTTTGTAAGTGTCATACTGTTTTCACACTTGACTTCATAGTTGATAAGTCTGCAGAGAAAATTCATCTAGCAAAGATGATGAAAAGCAAGTACAACACCACAGGAAAATTGGTATCCATAACTATAATGGTGCCACATGCTACTTCCTTAAGGCCAAAACTAAGTGTTGGAGGGAATTCAGGGAGCATACTGCTGATAATGATAATAAAATCTCTTATCTTATTGTGTATAAATATCTTCTTTGCTGCCCAAAAGACATGCAAAACCACTTAGGTTGTTTACTGCAAGCTAATTCTCTCAAAATGCTAATATAATAAAGGTATGATGCTTGAAGGCAATCTTGCACCGTGAAGTTTTAATATTACCAAAAATAGCACAGTGATTTGGTATGAATAACTAAATCTTGACTGGAGTTTTGACTTTCACACTAGCATTATAATTTTTAAATTTAGGACATAGTTGTTGCCATGTAGGAGAATAGATTCCTTGGTTTGTTTGTAACCTTTAAAAGCAAATTTTATATTAAAGAACAAAGACCAGGTAATATTTAATTGCAGTTCGTATTTCTATCAGAGCCAACATTGTCTTTTGTTTAGAGTATAGGACTGGTAGTTAGCAGCTGTGGTTCTATTCCCAAATTCTGCCACTGGCATGCTATTTAACAATGAAGAAAATCTGTTAATTTGTGCCTCAGTTCCCTTTTCTATACATTTGGGAAGAATAACCTTACTTAGATATTGATTTTAAAGTGTTTTTAGCTTCTAGAATGAAAGATGTTATGTAAGTGTTATCGTGCTGTCTCTAGTGGTTCATGATCATGATGAGTGTCAAGCTCAGGGCAGACTGTCAAAAAGTAGGGCAGGTATCCCAAACTGGTTGAGTGTTCTATAATTAAATGTCACCAACCCAGTAATAAATGTGAACTCCTGAAGCAACATAATAGTCTGACCATGGAATTAGACATACACAGTCCCGTAGAACACTCCAGTCTATCCTACAAGCTGAAAGCAAACTGTACTTAGTAAGAGTTGGTTGCTATAAAGCCAAGATCGCAAAAAATTGAGGTTCTTTCCAGTCTCAAGAAACAAGTTATGCACCCCCAGTCAATTTGTACTTCATATCTCAAACCAAAGACTCTTGTAGGCAATCCTATAGTAAACTAACTCAGGATTTATTAAATGGGAAAAAGAAATGAGAGTTAAAGTAGGCAACAAATGAATCTCAGTCTGTGGCTACAAAAGGTGGCAGAGTTGTAGTAATCAGTCAGGGTGCGTCTACACTTGTAAATTAAGTCAACTTAAGCTTGCTTAAATCGACTTAATTTACCCTGCATCTATACTACAGTTTCCTTAAGTCAACTTAAGGAAAATAAAGTCAACAATGAAAATTAAGTCAACTTTATAAAACCTCCTTTTAGTTCGACTTAAGCCTAAAGTCGACTTTTTTAAGTCGACTTAGGCCAGTGTAGACCTGGAGTAGCCCTAAGTCGACTTAGGGCTACTCCAGGACTCCACCACTGTCCTCCTTGCTGGGGGGGGAGGGCACGGGGAGAGCCTGGCATGCCCCCCACCCTGCCCCTATGCCCTGCCAGGGTCACTGTCCCCCTTTGCCCCATTGTACCCATGTACAATGGGGCAAAGGCTGAGCCCCCTGGCAGTGGGCAAGGGGTGCCCTCCTGCCCCCGTGGACCTGCCCCAGGTCCCTCTAGCCCCTAGAAGTCGACCTAGGCATCCAGTGTGGATGCTCTAGGTCGACTTTGTAAGTTCCCCCCAAAGTCGACTTTAAATTTAAGTGTGGACATGCTAAGTCGACCTAAATTTACAAGTGTAGACATAGCCTCAGGTTGAATGTCTTCAAGAGCTAATCCTGGTTGACCCTGGGAATCTCTGCTTCTCAGTTTATTGTTTGATAGTGGGCCCCAGGTATGTGAACTCCTTTACCACTTCAAGTTAGAATCAAAGAACTGAAAGGGGCCATGCGAGATCATCGAGTTCAGTCCTCTGCACTCATGGCAGGACTGAGTATGGTCTAAGTTCATAATTACTGATGTTGGGAGAGGGTACTACTTTAACTCCTTGGCCCACATTTTTAGTCTTTTTTATGAATACTGTAAGCCTGAAGTTTTGGTGGACTTTGGAAAAACTGCCCAAGGATTGTCACTGCTACGTCATCTGTGAAGTGGAGGTGTTGAATAAGGACTTCCCAAGTCTTGGTTTTAGAACTTAGTCTTGCAGGGTTAAACAGCTTTCCATCAGATCTTGTATGCAAGTAGATCCCTCAGGTAAGGAGCCAAATCTTGTTTAAGTAGCAAGGAAAAGAAGATTCCCAAACAGAGCTGGGGCAAGTACACAGCCTTACTTAACCCTGCTATGAACCTACAACACCTCGGAGTCTGAGCTGTCATATTGGACTGTGTCTTACATGTTTTCATGGAAGGACCGAGCTTGGAGGAACATCCAAATTTTTTTTAGAAGCACAAATAGTTTTCTATTGACAAGGTCAAAAGCCTTTGTGATATCAGTGAAGGCTATATGAAGGAGCTTTTTTATTCTCTGCATTTCTCTTGTAGTTGTCCCTGCAAGAAGATCATGTCAATAGTAGACCTTATGGCTCTGAAGCCACACTGTGTGATTCAAGAGAAATTCAATTTGCCAGGATCTGAAGTCTATTCAGGAAAATTGGGCAAAGGCTACGAAGGGAAATGCCATGATGCTACAAAGGGAAATGCCATGATAGTTGTCCCAGTCACTACTGATGCCCATGTTTTTATAGAGCATGATGATGATGACAATATCTTTCAATTCTTGTGGCACTTCGCCTCCTTTCCAGAACAGACAGAACCACTCAAAGTGTTTCAGTAGAATGTTTTTTCCCCATTTTATGAACTCTAATGATGCACAGCCTTTTTCAGGAGCCTTTCCTTTGGGGAGGCCATCTGCAGCAAGCTGAGCTGCTCAACAGTTGATTCATTGTTGCTTTGGTTAATAAAAAGTAGGTAGTTGATGGTTGTTTCCATAACAACATTTTCACAAGAGTAAAGCTCAGAATAGTATTGTATCTAGTGATCATCCTGGTTGGTGCTGTTGTTGATTGTTTCCCCTGTTTTTGATTTCAACAGGACTGGTTGTTTTTGTTTTTATTTTTTTGAAGTTGGACCCAAGGCTTTCTTGATCCCATCATACATGTTTCTGATGTTGCCTATGGCAGCCGGTACTTGAATGCTTTCACACAGGTACAGCCAGTAGTCATTAGCAGAACATCGAGCAGTTTGTTGTACCCGTGGCACTTGCTGCTCTTAATGCTTGTAATACTTGGTCTTTTATAGTTGATTTGGCTATATGTTTGGCCTCAATGACTGATATCATTTGACTGAAATATGCACCAAACCAGTTTTTAGTCTTGTTTTTCTTCTTGCCCAAAACTGGCAGAGCTGCATCATAGATTGTGTTCTTCAGTTGTCTCTACTTTAGCTGGGCGCTTGTGACACAATCACTGGAGTCAAGGGCTTGTCTTAACATGTTCTTGTCTTGTTGTGACTTTTCTTGGTCCACTGTGGCATTAATGTTAATACAAGGATGTTCTTTTGCTTTAAATCTGTGTATTTTCTTGGTTTAAGTCTGACTTTGCTGAATACCAAAATATGATGTGTATTGCACTCAGCATTTTAATAATTGTGTATAATAAGGACACCATTAAAGTTGATAAGCCTCCTGATGATATCTCCAGTCGGCCTCTGACCAGATCTAAGATGTTTCCAAGACACGTTGTGTGGTGGCTTTGTCTGGAAGAATGAGTTCGTTTCATGGAGGCCATAGTATGAACAAAATTCTAGCAGTTTCTGACCATTTCTGTTCATCTAACCAGTTCTATATTGACAAAGAGTTGATACACGCGTCACAATCAGCTCCCACCCTTGCATTGAAATCCCCTAGCAGGAAAACATATTGAGGTTCTGAAATCCTGATGATGATGGTATTCACCTGGTTGTAAAACAGGTAATTGAGGTCAGAAGATAAGGAGAGCGTTGTGGAATATACATTCATGTGGTTTACTGGGGCCTCAGATGTAAACAAGTATAGTGCCAAAATTCCCTCTGATTCATTTGTAGGTGGCTCAGTCAACCCCAGAAGTGAGTTCTTGATGGCAAAATCCCACTCCATACTTTCAAGTTTCTTCAGCACTTCTCTCTCCTGGAAAAACTTGTAGTCTTTTCCCCTAAGAGATTCACTTGATGCTAGCTAGCTGTTTTTCTTGGAGGGATGCAATAGCTACATTGAGTCATTTCAACTCATCATTGATCATGGCAGTTTTCCATGCATCATTGATTTGTTGAAGGTCCTCAGATAATCCTGTTGTCATTGAGCAAACATTTAAGCACCTTTAAGGATGTTTTCTTTCTCTTAATTAATTTTCCTGGTGCAGTGATTACAGTTCACTTGTCATGTTATAAAATTCTAAGCTCCAAGCACTCATTGAAGCAGGCAGACTGGCAGAACAACACCCTGTTTTCTGGAGGTTGCCAAGTTTTTGGCAGGTGATAATTCCCATTGAGATACAAGGCTCTATCCCACCGTCAGAGACAGCCCCTAGTGCTCAACTCTATACCAGTCAAGTAAGGGCTTAAGATTGGTGACTGCTGCCTCCTGTGTAGTGTCAATGCTCAAGGTGAAGCTGAAGTACCTCTCCTGGGCAAAAGCTTGGGCAGATAATATGGAGGTCCCCAGTTGCCCATGTATCAGAGTCCCCCTCTCGGCATCACCAGTAAAGTCCAAAGGAGAGGAAGAACCAATACATCTTGTACCCAGTCTGCTGCAAGATTTGCTAGACATATACTAAAATGATAGTACCTGACTGCCCTAGAAGTTCTACTCTGGGTTTTCTGTCTGAGTTTACTGTCACAACTTTATATACTCCAGAACTCATCCACATGGCAGTGGTAGCACAATGATAGGGAACTGTCATTTTACAAATCTCTAACAGAGGTGCTATAGATAATTCTCTGTGGATCACAATAAAATATACTGCAATATGTTCTAAAACATTGATTTCTAATCATTATTAGTTTTCAGAATGTCAATGAAAAATAGATTCTTTTGAAAACCTTTAAAACATGAGAACTAAAGTGACTAACATGAAATCTAGATTAAAATAAATGTAACAAAAAAGTTAAACCACTTGAAATTTTATTAATTTTAACTTTTTGGTTACTGCAAACTTTTTTTTTCATTTACTTGTCAAACACAGGTATTATTTGGAATGTTGTCAGTATCAGTATTGTAGTCATTCTCAAAGGGTTTTTTATTCTTGTATCAAAATTTGGCTCAACCTCTGTTACAAACAAAATGGTTATAGTGTATGTATTTGGAGATTGTTATAATTACATTTCCTGAGGAGCTTCTACATAATCTTTCAGATTAGTAAGATTTATAATATCTTTCAGACAGTAAAGAAGTATGAGGTCACAATGTTTAAGTAATATTAAATAAAACCTAATGTCACACTGTTTCTTCATATGAATGGTACTCACATGTAAATGGACATCAGGCCCATTGATTTGATCCATCTCTTAGAGGAGAGGAATTGAGTTTTGGCTGCAGGCGGGAAAAACATACTTGATGCTTCAGGTCTCTGGACACAGCAAATCATCACTTGCAATTTCTTTGGCTGTGTAGTGACTGTGTGTTCCTGATATTTGTTTATTAAGTGCATTTATATACATAGTATATAAAAAACACAATTTTGGTTAAAATCCTCTGGATAACTTTTTAAGTCACTGGAGCTACAACAGCAAGAAATTTGACGCACTCTATTTGATTTCAGTTTAAAAATGTTACCCATTTTTATTTCACCTTGTTTATAGGCTATATGAATTTAGCGAATTCATGTCACATCTGAATTTTCTAATTTAAGTGAAAACAACTTTTCACTTGTACTGCATTGTGCTACAGCCTAATAGGGGTTACGCTGAGAACTATAGAATAAAGGATTATGAATTCACCCTTTGAATAGGTTGATCTTCAGGGCGTATTTCACAGCTTATCTCTCTTTCCGTAGAAGAGAGCAGAGAGGAGGTGTATTGTGAGGGTTTTATGTTGCTGCAATTAGTGGCTGGAGTGGGAGCTCTTTCCCTCTGTATTTGCGAGAAATGCTGCATTTCATTTTATTTAGATAGTCTTGAATCTTGAGTGGGATCCAGAAGTGTGTTTGAACTTTTGGAAGAGTACATTTGTATATATATATTTTTAATAAAATCCAAATAAATATTAGTTGCTAGAGATTAGCTTTCAAATTTGATTTGTGTCCACTATGTTGACTTGAACGGTCACTTGTCAATATGATGGCAAACTGCTCAATATCTAATAAGAGCCTGATATTGGTATAGCACTCTGTAAAGAAAGACCTGTTTATCTTTAATGGTTTATACAATTTAGGACCTTCCCCAATCACAAAAATCCATTAATTTCAATGACTTTTACTCATAGGATTATTGAATTAGACTCAAAAGATTAAAAGAGAATAATCCAAATAAGAGTTTTCGAACTTTTTACTTTACAATTTATTTTAATGTTAAACAATTACATGCGAGTGGAGATATTGCCAAGCTGAACTCTAATACTAATTATTTTAATCCAGTATTCAGAAATGTACTTAAGATCTTTTAAACTATAAGCATATATGTATTCTGTGAAACAAATGTGACTAATCGTGCACTTAAATTTAGGCATATACTTAGACCCTTGCTGAATTGCAGCTATAGTACCTACTTTAGTTGTTGGTATATATTACTGTACTGCTGTAGTTTAGACTAGTTTGTAATGTGGGAAATAAAAAATAACATTGATTGAGAATGATCACAAGTAACAAGCAACGTAGACATAGTTTTGTTGAGTTTTAGCAACCTCTTCTGGGGGTATTTGGAGATGTCTTCAATTCTTTTAAACAGTTCCTGAAATTGTGTAAATTCATTGCCTGATGTAGGTGGCAGAGGCCTAATGGTCTTGTCTGAAGACGGCAAAGTGTTAGTTGCAGGAGTGGCCTCCTGATCCAGAGCCTCTGTTTCCTCAAAAGTTTTCTTAGTGGGGGTTGTGCTTCTGACCCTAATGGGAAACATCTCATCTGGTCTCTGTCTTTTCTTGGTGGTACTGGAAAACTGGGAACACCATTACCAATATACCACCCACAGGACACAATATGGTCACCATGGCAACATCCATGGATGTCACACTGCCCCCCGTTGCCAGCTTTGGAATGCTAACTTAGTGGCTCCTTTAGATCTGGTCTGATTATTCCCTGGGTGGACAAAGAGTGGTATGAAGAATAAACACTCCCTATTCAGCTAGGAAAAGGAAGGGCAGATCTTGTTTGTTGGTGTGTGTAGGAATGCCGACAGTACTGACTCTATAGCAGCACTGAGAAGAGGTGATTCTGGTGCTGCAGCAACTACTAAGCCTTATGTTGGAGAAATTGCTGTGTTCCAAGAGATCTCAGTACTGAAGATGGCATCTGCTTTAATTGTTGAGGTATCAGAAGCTGCTGTGGTACTGGGAGGATTGATGTTGAGGGCTTCTGTACTGAAGAAGCTAAAGTAGACTTTAGTACTACTGTGTCTGTGCTATGTACCAGAGAGTCAGAAGATGACACTGTAAGCTGAGGCAGTACAGAAGTACTCGATACAGATCATTTTGCTTTTGCACTCAGTGCAAGGTAGAAAAAGCCGTCGTGTCTCTACCATCCTTCTGAGAGCTTGTCCACTTAGGGTCTTTGGGTTTAGCGGAACCAGAAGATCTGCTGACTCATAGGTACTTAGCCGTGGTGCAGTTGTACTGATAATGTGGAGAGAGTTGGAGAATATTTTTTATTCCCCATAGCTCCTTTGGCTTTTCCTTATGGGAAGAGTGGAAGATGGAGGGATTTCTCCATAAGACTGAAGTTTAATGTATTTAACTTCAAGGGCTGATTTCATGGCGCAGCCCTTAAGGTTGTGACAATGGGAGCACTTCTGTCTTTCCCCCAAGCACTGGACACACCTGGAATGTCCATCTGAGACTGAGGGGCAACATTTAAAGCCCAGAGATCCAGGCATTCTTGGATGAAAACGTCCCCCAGAGGGGTGAATGAAAACAAACTTAAAAAAAAAATAGAGACAAAAGAAAAAGGGATAGGAATAAATTCTAACTAACTATTAGATAGACTACACTATACTGCTAATCTTATACTTCAAAGGTATACCATGCAGAGGCACTGCCAGATCTCCAACTTGGACCAAGGGTGGTTGAGAAGAAATGACATAGCACTAGTTATCCACCACTACAAGTGCAAGACAGGGAGAGTACATATATGGCCCAACCACATACTGCTGAGTAGAGGCACGGGATATACAATCACCTGAAGGGGAGCACCCATAGGGACATCAATCAAAGAAGAATCAGGCCTCCTCTAATCATCCACCCAACTAAGCTTTAGGGGAATCAAAAGGAAATTTATTGTCTACTTAAAAAAGTAGTTCTGTCTCTTTTCACCTTCATCCCATTCCGCTCTCCCTATCTGCTCCTCTGTGTTTGTTTGGTTCTTGGGAAACTGATTTGATAAAAACAGCAGTTTGTAACTGTAAAATGTTTTGGTGATAACCCCATTATTATTTTCCATCACTTAACAAAAGGGTTAAAACAGATTTTGAAATTTGCAATTTTCCGGCCTGTTCAGATAAATATATAGAGAAGTTTTTAGCACTAGCCGTGGGGTGCATTAAATAACATCTCATTAACCCATAAACCACGACAGTTCCCTGAAGACTTTGAACATTAACACAGTTTTTCTCCTGGGTGTTAAAGCAGCATCAACGTAGGATGGAAATGAGCTTACAGAAGAGATGTCTGAACTCTACATTTGGTTTTGAGTTTTAATCCAGATCCAAACTTCTCTGAAGTTTGAGGATTATTTGGTTTGGTGCTCCACTTTAGAGAGAGTGGGAGGAACATAGTTTGGATCTAGATCTAAACTATGTCAAATATGGAGAAGATTCATGTTCAGAGTCATGGCCATTTCAAAATAGGTGTTAGAATTCAAACACTGGGGAACACCACTTAGAGAAAGGTGAGGTCAAATCACCTGTTGTTATGAGAGAAAAATCCATAGTCCCTGTTTAACCCCAAGGCAACTGAGTCAAATTTGCATATAAATTCGAGTTCTGCAGTTTCTCTTTGAAGCTGTGATTTGTTATTCATCTGTTTCAACACAGCTATTAGCAAGTCATCAATGGAGCTGGGGTTAAACACGGACTATGGATGTTTCTCTCATTACAACAGGTGATTTGACCTCACCTTCCTCTATGTGCTGTTCCCCAGTGTTTGAATCCTAATACCTATTTTGATTTGCTGTTACAGCCTGACCTGATCCTATGTCATACACTCTCCTGCATTTAATTTCCTCCCATTCTGTAAATTTCGCATCTTCAAAGCGTCTGATGGAGTGGGATTTTCTCCCACAAAAGCTCATGCAATAAATAAATGTTAGTCTTTAAAAGTGCCACAGGACTCAGTTGTTTTTCTGCAATAGACTAACATGGCTACCCCTTGGGAACGGCCATTTCAGTTTCTGGTCTGTAACACTGGGCTCTCCACAGTAACACAAATGTTTTTTAGCAGTAACAGGCACAGAAATATCAGTTGTAATTTAAAACCTTATTTTCAAATATATGTAAGCAGAGATGATTGAACTGCATGGATTTTCAGATAGCTGGGGTGATCCGATAGAGTTAACCTTTATCAGCAATTTTTAATCATGATAGGTCTCTAAAACAGTATAGAAATTCCCCACATTAATGTTTCTATAGCAGAAATATTTTGAACTCTTAATCTAGATTTTTATGCTGATAAAAACACATGACATTTTATTTTGAAGAGTACAAGCCTGTTTGGTTATGGTAATGTACTTGATATGTAATTTTGTGTTAACTTCAGTATAAGCCTAAGATAACTAAAAACTTATTTCAGCTTGCCAATGTCATAACACTGTGACTGCAAATTTTAATATTTCTATGGTAGTTGGCCCAGCTAAAGAAGTGATAGAAATGATTACTGTCTGATGGCTCTTCAATGATCTATGTGAAGTTAATTGGTGATCTCAGTCCCCTTTGTAATGGACAGATATCTACACTATAAGAAATACTTCAATTGACTTTTCTTACTAGCAATCACAGAGGTCAGAAGGGATGAACGTGAACACCAAACTACTTTCTCACTCTGATCCAATCCAAATCCTAAGAATATCTTTCTGATGACCTCAATGGACTTTGGATCAGGCACTCTGAGTTGTTCCTTCAAAATAAGAGCTGAAGAACATTGGTTGGTTAGGGAAGATAAAAGATTAAATGTCCCTGTCTTTAACTGTTCAGAAAACAGAACTTCAGCTTCCAGGATGTCATTCCGGAGCTTTTAGATATAACAAATTCATTTTCTTTAAAAAAAAAAAAAATTACAAAAAAATTTTTATCCTGCAAACTTTGTGGCACCTCAAAAAAAAAAAAAAATTACAAAAATTTTTTTATCCTGCAAACTTTGTGGCACCTCAGGGTATAAATTCAGTAAACCTCTTTACACTTTAGTTATTACATATGCATCTCCCTGTTCGCTTCATATAGTTAAAGTAAAGTACTCTTCATTTTTTGCCCTTTACTGCTTTGTAAACACTGCTATGCACTGCTAGACAGCTGTCAAGTTTCACTTTTGGATAAAAGGTGCTACATTAATGTAAAATCATCACCATCATCATGTTCAAACTTCAGTATTTAAATGTGTAAATCTAACTTTTATACTAAAGTCTTCTTGAGGAAAACAGGGGAGTTATGGAAATCAAATACCTCTAAAACATGAAGAATTTAACATAAGAAAAGTAAAAACCTTTTTTTCTGTACTCCTCTCCAGTGTCTCATGCTTGCCTCATCTATTAATATTCATTCAGAATCAATGGATATTAGGGTTCTACCTTGATGCACTGGGAATATCTAGCATTCAAATAGCTAATGGGAGAAAGTTTATGGGTTTCCAATCAGTGTTCCCTCTAAGTTGCGCGGGTGCGCGGCCGCGCAGCGGCCGTCGCATCCCCCGCGCAGCACTGAGGGACCCCCGCGCAGCCCGGCAGCCCCCGCCGCTCCCTACAGACCCCCAGGGCTGTGGCTATGCCGCTGCAGACACGACCTGCGCCCGGCCTCTGGGCTGGCCCTCCCCGCCCCCAGGGTGGGACAGGCAGCCTCAGGATAGGCTCAGGTGAGCGGGCCTGCCTGCCTGCCCCACGCAGCCGGGGCAGCAGGGTGGCTGCGGCCATGGTCGCGGCGGGCTCCCGGGCTCCCACCCACCGACCGCCTTGACTTCCCGGCCCGGGGCTGGGCTCATCTGACGGCCTCGGCCTCCCAGCACGGGGCCGGGATCAGCCTCCGGGGCTGGGGTCTGCTCCACCCCACTGGCGGCTTCCCAGGGCCACGGTAGGGTCCTTCCCCGCCAGCGGCCTTGGTTTCTCTCTTTCTTTCTCTTCGCCTGTCTTCTTTTTTCTTTCTTCCTCTCTTTCTCTTCCTTCTCTCTTTTTTTTCCTTATTTGTCTTCCTTTTTCTTGCCTTTTTTCTTTCTCTTCTTTCCTTCCACTTTCTTCTCTTCCTTCTTTTTTCTTTCCTCTTCCTTCCTTCCTCCTTCTTTCTCTTCCTGTTTCCGCTTCTTTCCTTCTTTCTCTCTTTCTTTGCTTGCTTCCTTCCTTCCTTCTTCTTTCTCTCTTTTCTTTTTCTTCCTTCTTTCTCTTCCTTTCTCTTCCTTCCTTCTTTCTCTCCCTTTCTCTTCCTTCCTTCTCTCTTTTTTCTTTCTCCCTTCCTTTTTCTTTCCTTCTTTCTCTCCTTTTTCTTTCCTTCTTTCTCTTTGCCTTCCTTCTTTTTTCTCTCTTCCTCTCTTTCTCTTCCTTCTTTCTCTTTTTTCCTTCGTCTTCCTTTTTCTTTCCTTCCTCTTTCTTTTCTCTTGCTTCTTTCTTTCTCTTTTCTTCTTTCTCTTCCTTCTTTCCTCTTCTTTCCTTCTCTCTTTCTTTTTCTCTTCCGTCCTTTTTCTCTCTCTTCCTTCCTTCTCTTTTTTCTCTCTCTCTTCCTTCCTTCCTTCTTTCTTTCCTTCCTTTTTAAAAAAAAACTTTTAAAAAATTAATTTTAAATAAAAACCTTTCTAAAAATTAAATTTCAATTCAAAATTCATTCAAATTCAATTAAACACAATTAATTAATTCTATTTACAATTACTTTAACTTCAATTAATGCCTATAATTTCTGTTGTGTGAGTTTACACAAAAATTTTATTCAGAAAAAGTTTTGCACATGGCTTGAAAATTTTGCACCAAAGCCGCCAAACCTTAGAGGGAACATTGTTTCCAATGTGAAAGTAATGAAAACATTAAAGGCTGTCATTCCTCTCAATAACAAGCAGCACAGATCAGGGCATAATTACAATTTTAAACACAAGGCCAATACAAAACTGAACTTGCATTCCTAAAACTAAATTTGTAGAGACTATCGATACTGAGGCCTCAAAAGTTCCAGATATCAGAAAGTGATACCCACCTCTGAAAGTTAAGTGCCCTTTAAAAGATGTCTCAAGTCGAGCAACCAAAAGCAGGTACACCAAAAATCACTAGTCATTTTAAAAAACTTTAGACCATAAACCCTGATTTTCAAATGCAGGGTACCCAGAAACTCTCAATGAAATTAAAATTAATCAGACTACTAGTTGCTAAGCACTTATGAACATTATGCTAGTTATTTAGATGACTAAATATAGATTTAGGGCTGAGATTTTCCAATCCACTAGAATATTCAGACATAAAATTCTCATTAATTTCAATGGGAGCCACGTGACTTATCCATCTTCATTCAGATTCCCCCCTTAAAGCTCACCCTTGCCATGATGACTGCCAAAAAAATTGACAAAGGTTTGACTGTTGGCAAAGATCACGCCTATCACAGTGGCCAGTACTGTCTCACTGTTTCCTTGTACTCCCCTGTACCCATCTTTTGACTGTGATTTTATCTTTAGATTGTAAACTTCTTGGTTAGGAACCACCTTTTTGTTCTGTGTTTGTGTAAGTCCTAGTAAAATGGGTTCCTGATCTAGGACTAGGGTTGCTAGGTGCTATGGACATACAAGTAATAAAATAAATAAATAAATAAATAATAATAATTGATAACATCTATCTCCCAGTCTCCTTTGAAAATCTTACTCTCACAGAGTTAATTTTGGTAACCATTTTTGTTATCTTGGCCTCAGTTAATTAGAGCTAATTGATATTTTTGGATGAAGTATATAAACAAATGGTGGTGATGCAAACTGTTAAAAAATCCTATTTGACAAATGTTTTCATTTTTCAAAAACTTTCACAATTAAGCGTACAGTTAAAGCATTTTTGTCACTAATTTCAAAAAAAATTAATTTGAAGTGCATCCCCCACCCAGAAAGCAGGGTACAGGTTATGTAAAAATGCTAAAAACTAAATAACACTCCACGTTTAAAAAGTAACACTTGTTTTCACATTTTAAACTCTCTTTCTTTAAGTAGGAGAAAGCAACAGTTATTTTCCAGTTGGAAAGTGTGAGAAAGTGGGTGTGAAGAGCACTTTCAAACTTTCTTACTGTTTTCCAGCAGTCAAAAGTTTAAAAGAAAGTAAAGAACTAGATATTTTTCTATCCTTCTCTTGTGCTGGAAAATAAGTTATTTCTTGACAGAAAAATTTTGAACTGGCATTTTTTCTGTGAAAGTTCCTGCAGAAAGATATTCCCATTTGCTGGTCAGCTCTAATGCTGATTATAATAGCCAGCAGTCTATGAGCGAAATGAACAATAGCCAGCAGAATGCAGTTACAAACACAGAAAAAGGATTCTGCCAACCTTACTATGTAAACCATGAATAGGACTTTAAATTGACTCATTCAGTGTTCCCCAAGCAAACTGATGTGGGATCAACTTTTTAATAAATTGCAATTAATATCCCCCTTGGAATGAACATCCCATTATTCTAATCTCTCTGAAATTTATTTTGTAGACATCAGACATCTGTGATTGTTCCAAGTGTATATTATCTCCTTACTACTATGGAATGAATAAAAATTAATCTTCATTGTTACAGTCAAATGCCATTAACCTAGGCTATGAGGCTCTGAAATTAGTGTTCAAAAGCAGTCATGAATTTCAGTAGAATTGTTGAGGGATAAAAACAACGTTTTAGCAGCAGAGCACAGGTTAATTGCTGAGAGAGTTAAAGATTTCATTTTTTCCAGATTCATTAACCTTTTAATTTATTGGCCTTAAACAAAGGTGTCATTTAATCCAGTTACTCAACTTTTGCCAGCACTTTCACATTTTAGCATAACATTTGCAATTAATTAAATGCTAATAAGAAGCATCACTCATATCACCTGCAGACCAGAATGGGGGCAGCTCATTTACTTCAGAATTTACAGCTCACTGGAGTTCTGAAGGGCAAATGGAAACTTTTCCACATTTCTAAATAGCAATTAACACAGAATTAACATAGAAAAGTACTGAACATTCTGTTTTCCTCCAAAAATGGCACATTTCTTTAACTAAAGCAACAAAATGGATACCCCATTCCACTTGGTAGCAATAAATAAATACAAACTGACTACGGATTAGGGCTTATCTTTTTAAAACTATTGCAGCAATTTACTTCTTTTAAGAAAATGCACACTTTAAAAAAAGAACAACTGATTTTTGTTGTTCTGTTCCTCAATTTGCATCTTCTCTGTTTTGATTTTTCAGATTTTGAGACACATTTCTTAGAGGATATGTTCAAACAAGGAACCACAATTATGTTTTTCCTGGTGCTGATTGTTAAGTATCTGTATTAAACAAACAAAAAGCAAATAGGAGAGCTCAAATCACTGAAATGTGTGCAGCTCTCCCTTGGTGTTTTCAGATGAATTATGAGTAGGCATAAACAAAGTACGACCAGTTTTATCACAAGAGCTACATTATGGCTTTAATGCAAAGGAAGAAAGTAGGAAGGCTCCAAGGGAAGTTTTACATTTCTTTATTTCACCTTTCTTACCCCTTCTCAGACAATCTTTCATACAGATGGCAAGATTACTTTTCAGTGTTACATAATTATTAAAAGATTTCCACTCCAGTTTTTAATGAATTATGAGCTATGGTGGTAACAGCCACCATCAAAGGTTTTATGAAGTAACAACACTGTCTTATAATTACGGAGGCAGTGCCATGGTGTTTAAACCTGAAGACCAGATGTCAACAGTCGTGGTGGTAAATACAGAGAAAGATGGTCTCTAAAATAGCAGAACCCTTGCCCAATAGTGCTTAATGCCACTGCCAAACATATTCTTCTCCACTGTTTTTGATCTGAGCTCCATTTTGCTAATTAACAGACAAAATAAGAGCGGACGAGGAAAAAGCAAAACAACAAAACCCGGCTGGTACTCTGTGTTCTCAACGTCATTGCTAGCAATGGCAGCAGACAAGACAGCTCACTGTCAACTGCAAAGTGTCCCCATAAAATGTTTATGAAAAATACAGCAAGTTTTTCTTGTGGGTTGTCAGGGGTATCTCTAGTAGAATCAGCTCTGGAATTTTTTTGCCATATGTTCTCCTGTAGTCCTGCATTTTACCACAGAGCTCAACTAAACTGCCGCTCAGCTAAGCACCCAGCTTCAAAGCAAGGTGTCTAGCTTGGACACCCTTCGCTGCTGAACCGCCCACCCCCGTCGCCGAAATGGCCTGGAATCCTTAAAGGAGCTGGTGATTTTATTTATTTATTTATTTATTTATTTATTTATGTGGTCACCAGAGGGTGTGCCTCTGCTGCATTTTCCCTAGGCTGCCTAGTTCTGCAGCGAAAATGCAGCAGAGGAGTGCCCTAAAGTGACTAAAAATAAAAAGAGCCAGCTCTTAAAATTAAAAAAAAAACAAAACCCCAAACCTAAAAAACAGCTGGCTCCTAGGCCCCACCCTGCAATTTTTAGTTGCCATGGTGACCTTGCGCTTGGATTCTCTCAAGCCTTGTTTTACCGTAAGCCACTTTTTTTATTGTAGAATCCTAACTATGACCATTGTGATTGGAAGGTGGATGAGAGAACATCCTGCTAAAGGAGAACTTCTGAATTGATCCATAAGCTCACTACCCACTTCTCTTATTGTCAAGGAAAAATACGAATCTCTTAAGTGTGATTAGCAAGCCTTTACTTAGCTCTGTAAATGGGAGTGCTCACGGGGCGAGAACAAAGAAAATCTCCAACCTGTGACGCAGTAACAACTTCTCTTATAGCCTTTAGTTCATGTTACAGAAATCAAATACAGTTTCTGATAGGTTAGAAAGGCACTCCTCCCAAATGCACATTCTCGAGGTCACAAAGACTGTTCCCAGACAGAAAGATGAAAAAACAATACAAATCTAGAAACAGCCAGAGCTCAAGGCTGAGAAAGAGACAGAGACAGCAAAATACTTTATCAGTGCCCCCCCCCCACTGTAGCCTTTGACATTATAAATCTCTCCTCAAAATCCACTTCTTCTGTAGTACCTGAGGAGGAATTTGTAAGAGAAGAGGGTAGTGGCCTTGTGGGTGAAATTAGCCAACAAATAATGGGCATATTGTGAGGTTATCATGCGATAAATAAATCAGTCTTTAGAAGTCCCACAGGACTCTGTTTATAATTCCAGAGGGGAGGCAAGTTATCATGACACAGCTCAACCAACATGAAGTAGTGCATATTCATGCAATGCGGTAGCTGATCTGAAGCAAACATCACAATGGGCATTTCAGTTTGTTTTAGATGCAGTGGAGCTGCAGGGGGCAGTGTTGTCTGAACGAGCTCTGGCTAGGAATCTCCATAGCATGAGAATGAAATGGTACAAGACACAGAACAGTAAAAAGGTATCTATCTATCTGTATATATATATGAGCTCCTAAATGAGAAACCTTTTATATAGAAACCATGGAGGCAAAAGCACTGGGGAGCATGGCCAGCAGGGGACAGGAGCCCCATGCATGGGGGCGGAGCCAGCAGGGAGAGTCCCTGGCCCCACCCCTGGCACCTTTTGGCCCTGCCCTCAGCACCTGCTTAGGGTGCGGTGGGCGGGGCTGGCACAGGGGCCAGCAAAGGTTGCTGACCCCTGTAATAAAGGGTGAATAGAGCAAAAGATAGAACGTCGGAGATATGAGGCATATTAAAGGTAATGAGAGATTTGGAAACCTCAAAGACAAGAAACAATAGGATGGCTGCCTCCTGGGCACTACCTTTTGATCTGGCGTTGCTCTACAGCTCCATGCCTCAGTTTCTCTTCTTGAACTCCTCAATATTTCACAAAAAGGTTTCTCTCTGTTCAATAATACCCTTCCTCAGGGCCTGGCAAAATATTCAAAACAAACACAAAGGCTATGTCTACACTGGCAAGTTAGTTCAAATTAAGGAAGCTTAATTCGAACTAACTTAAGCCTTGTCTACACTAGGCTTTCATTAGTTTGAATTAAGGGTTTCCTTAATTCAAACTAATAAATTCGTTTATACTTTTTGAACTAACGGTTAATTCGAGCTAGTTAGTTCGAATTAACCCAATTTGGCCATGTTAGTTCAAACTAAGTGCTTAGTTCAAACCGGCACATTGAGCTCAATGCAATTGACTAATTCGAACTAAGCAAGTGCCATGCATGGCACTTGCTTAGTCTGAAATAAAATTTGCTAGTTGAAATTAAGTTAATTCGAACTAACTAAAATTAGTTTGAATTAGTTAGTTCGAATTAACTAACTCGAACTAACTTTGGTAAGTGTAGACATAGCCATAATGTCTTCAGTCAAGCCTTAAGCTAGTCACAACTCCTCCTCCGTGGCTTCAATCTTAGAACTCCTGTGGTGTTTCAGGGTCTTTCCTGAAAGAGATACACCCACTCCCTGCCACAGCTTTCTCTTCCTGTTTTCCACTGGCTATTTATAGAGAGACCAGCTGCCTTCTGTGGGTGTCCTTTATGCCCTGTTCCTCACTAACAGCCTCTCAAAGGTCCTGATAGGGTACATCTACCCTGTAAAAACCGAAACAAAACAAAAACAAAAAGAACCCCACTGCAGCAAGTTTCTCAGGCCAGGTCAACTTACTTCAACTTCCACTACAGGGCTAAAAGGTCACAGAGTCTAAGACCAGAAGTGACCAATGTGATCATCTATGCTGACCTTCTGAATGGTACATGCCATATAACTTCCCCAAAATAATTCCTAAAGCATATTGTTAAGAAAAAAAATCCAATGTTGCTTTAAATATTGTCAGCGATGAAGAAGCCATCATGTCTCTTGATAAATTTTTCCAATGATTGATCATCTCACTGTTAAAAATGTACACCTTATTTCCAGTTTCAATTTGTCTAGTCTCAGCTTCCATCAATTGGCCATGTTATTGTTTTCTCTGCTAGACTGAAGAGCACATTATTAAATATTAGTTCCCCATACAGGTATTTATAAACTTTAATCAAGTCACACCTAAATCTTCTCTTTGTTAAACTAAATAGATTGAGCTCCTCAGGGCCGACCCATGGGTTTTTGGTGCCCTAGGCGAACTATGACTTTGGTGCCCCCATCAGAGGGCAATACTTTCATTTATAAGAGAAAACATATTCATATATTTTTAGAGAGAGAAAAAAATTCACTTCTGTCACCCCGTAAAGCCTGGCGCCCTAGGTGACCGCCTAGTTCACCTATATGGGCGGGCTGGCCCTGGAGCTCCTTGACTCTATCACTCTAAGGAAGTGGTTCTGCAGCTACAGAGCTGACTTTCCAAAGGAAGCATGGTAATGTGTAAAGGGAGGCGCAAGCTATGTGCTTTCGCCCTTCTTCCCTCCCTCCTCCTCCACCGCCCGCTTTTGCAGTTGGGGCTCATGCAGAAGCACTGTGCACACCCAGGGGAAAAGTATCAGATGCCCATTGTGTGTTCTTCCCCCTCCCAGTCCAAGAACTTAAAAACATTATCAGCAGCACCTTACAGTGAGAAAAAGCTTACATGAGAAATGGATCATTTTGTGAGAAAGGAGAAACGTGTACAACACAACCTAAAAAGAGGGTGCCAGTGGATAATCCAGAAGAATGATGGGGTTGAAAATATGACAAAGCTTATTTCAAACTTGGCTTTACATAGAATGAGTCCAGCGATAAATGAGGCCTCAGTGTGTTGTATGTGGCCCTGCAAGCTACACCAGCATCTCGAAATGAGATACCCTACTTTAATATCTAATCCCATAGATTTTTTTTTTTTTTAGAGAAAGCTCAGTGAGTTAACTGGACCACAATAAGTTAAAGTGTATGGCACTATTAATATGAAGCTGAGGCTTCTTACCATGTGGCTTTCCACATTGCCAAAGCTAATAAGTCACACAACATAGGTGAGAAACGACTGCTTCCAGCTGCAAAGAGATATGTACACAGTGATGAGAGAAAGCAGCATCAGAGCTAGATGTAATCCTTGTTTGTTTCACTTTCTAATGAGATAGTTTTACACCATATTGCAGAGATGGTCACTGATGTAAAAAGCAGCTCCTAGAAAGTGTTCATCAGAGCCCATGTTATTCAGTTCAGATAGATGAGTCTACCACCATATCAAATGCTCCAAAGATATTGGTGTATATTCATTTTGCTACAGCAACAGAATTGAAATCAATTTCTGTTTTTCTATCCATGTCCAACTGGAGCAATTGATGAAGAGCTTTCAGGATAATGTCCCCCATCGTATAAATATGGCCTACATTCTTTGTTCTCAGATGTATACATTTATATTTAGCTGTATTAAAAGACATACTGGTTCTTTGTACCCAATCTACCAAGCAATCGAGATTGCTCTGAATCTCTGAATCAGTGACCACCTGTCTGCATCATTACTTATCACACCCCCAATTTTTGTGTCAGCTCCAAACTTTATCAGTGACGATTTTATTTTCTTCCAAGTCACTGTTAAACAGTGTAGGACCAAGAGCTAATTCTTCCAGAACTCCACTGGAAATCAACCTGCTCAATGGGGATTTCCCATTTTGAGATGTTTCAGTTAACCAGTTTTTAATCCATTGACTCAGACTTTCAAGTCAGAAGGGACCATTACAATGCCTGCACAACCCAAACCACAGAACCTCACTCACCCAGGGACCCTTAACCTATGAGTGAGTTATTGAAGTCCTTAAAACATGGTTTAAAGACTTCAAGGTACTCCACCTGCAAGTGCTCTGTACCCCATGCTACGGAGGAAGGTGTAAATCTGCCCTGATCTGCCAATCTGCCCTGGAGGAAAATTCCTTCCAGATCCCAAATATGGTGTTTCGCTAAACCCTCAGTATGTGGGCAAGACTCACCAGCCAGACACCCAAAAAGGAATTTTCTGTAGTATCTTAGAACCAACCCATATAATATCCCATCATAGGCCATTTGGCATATTTAACCCTAGTAGTCAAAGATCAGTTAATTGCCAAATTAGGCTATCCCATCATACCACCTCCCATCCATAAAGTTATCAAGCTCAGTCTTAAAGCCAGTTAGATTTTTTGACCCTTCTGCTCCCCTCAGAAGGCTGTTCCAGAACTTGGCCCCTCTGATGGTTAGCAACCTACATCTAATTTCACATCTAAACTTCCTGATGACAGGTTTATATCCATTTGTTGTTGTGTTCCCACTGGTGCTGAACTTCTATAACTCCTCTCCCTCCCTGGTATTTATCACTCTGATATATTTATAGAGAGCAATCATATCTCCCCTCAGTCTTCTTTTTGGTTAGGCTAAACAAGCCAAGCTCTTTGAGTCTCATCTCATAAGGCAGATTTTCCATTCCACAGATCATCCTAGTAGCCCTTCTTTCTACCTGTTCCAGTTTGAATTTATTTTCTTAAATATAGGGAACCATAATTGGACACATATTCCAGATGAGGTCTCACCAATGCCTTGTATAATTATACTGATACCTCCCTGTCTAATGGAAATGCATCACCTGCTGCATCCTTAGATCACATTAGCTTTTTACATGTTCACATCAGATTGGTGATCAACCTGTGACCACATCCTGTGATCAACCAATACAACCAGGTCCTTCTCCTCCTCTTGTCAATTTCAAATGATGTGCCTCCAGTTTATAGTAAAAGTTCTTGATATTAGTCCATAAATGCATTACCTTGCACTTTCCACTATTACATTTCATCCTATTACTATTATGCCAGTTTACACGGTCATCCAGATTGTCTTGTATGATGTCCCATTTTTTCTCTGTATTAGCAATCCTCCCAACTTCATGTCCTCTGCAAACTTCATTAGAACGTTCCCACTTTTTGTGCCAAGGTCAGTAATAAAAAGGCTAAATAAGAATGGTCACAAGACTGATCCTCGAGGAGCTCCACTAGTAACCTTCCTCCAAATCCTCCCTTTCTCTTTTTGCTTACTCGATCCTTCCTAAATAGATTACAACCATTGATTTTAATGTTTCAGTTGTGTGAAACATCCTGCCAGGTTTCGGTAATACCAAGTTGATCAAATTTATGCTCATAAATGACAAGTTGCAGAGGGGTAGCTATGTTAGTCTATTCCAGCAAAACCAAAACAAAGAAGGAGTTCTTTTTAAAGACTAACAAATGTATTTCTCGCCTAAGCTTTCGTGCCTGTAATGCCACTTTGTCAGATACATGAAATGGAAAATGTGGCATGTTAGCTGTAATTATATATGGTACATACAGAGGAGGGTGGGTATGCATGTATTTGCAGCTAACATGCCATATTTCCCATTTCATGTATCTGATGAAGTGGCATTACATCCGCAAAAGCTTATGCGATAAATAAATTTGTTGGTCTTTAAAAATGCCACAGAGCTCCTTCTTTGTTTTGATTTTCCTCATAAATGAGTAATTCCAGTTCCTCTTGTTTATTAGTCAGGCTCCTTGCATTGGTGTACAGGTACTTCAAGATTTTTTTTCCTCTGGTGTCCTTTAGTTCCTTGATTAATTTTGTTCTCAACATCTTGATTTTGCTAACTTCCCACTCTTTACCCTCTGCTTTTCTTACTAGTTTAACCCCATCCTGACTATTTTAGCTAGCCTGCAACCAAGAAGATTGGTCCCCTTTCTATTAAGTTAGAGACCAACAAAACTGTACAGACCCTCTGCCCATAAAAATTGGGCAAGTGATCCATAAAATCAAAGGCCTCCACCACATACCTAGCCAACAATTCACTTCTAAAATCTTCTACTTTCTGTCTTACTTTGCTCACCGAACTACAAGGACCTCAGATAAGATTGTTTAAATATTCTTCATCACACTTTTAGTTTCCTGGAGTTATCTATCATCTGCAAGATATTGTGTGACGCAGCATCATTAGTGCTGATATATACAATCACAAATGGATCTCTCCCTATAAACTTCAGAAGCCTATCCAATCTTAGACAGATAGTCTCATGCCTTTGGTTTGGAAGGCAGCATACTATACTATTTTCCATCTGTCACTTGCAAAATGTTCTTTTGATTCTTCTGAGTATCCAAATGGCTCAGACCTTGTTGATATCGGACGCTTAGTGATCAGTGTGAATACTAATGAGACATGGTACATTTGATTTCCAGCTCAATAAGGTTTAATGTGCAAAGTTTTCTACAGATATACTAGTTACATACAAAGCCTAAAATTAACTGCAACATATCATACTCACTAAGCCTGGAGAGCTAAGCAGTCACTCAGAAGGCTTTATACAGGGCCCCCTCCGGGGAGTCAGTGACCTCTGATCCAAATGGCAGCAGCTCCCAAATAATCAGGTATGGAGCACACCCCTTTGTCTTAGTAACTTCTTTTACCCTTCAATAAACAGATTTCACCTAAATACTTCTCTAGTCATCATCATATAAGCTAATTACCTACACTGACTCCTTACCCTTGATTACATTCCATTCTCACCATAATAATTGGGGTTTTCCAAACAATATCTGTTGATAGGAAGGATGGTGTAAAAATATGCCCCTTGACAATGAAAGTGTGAACCATCAGACGTTCAAGGATAACTTCTTGTTTCCATCACCATTATCTATATGCAGCTGCAAGCATACATTTCATCGTGATATGCGCCAAAGTATGCAGAAACTGAGATATCTGCAAGGTTACTCAGTAGTCCTATTTATCTCTGTCAGCCGAAGATGTCATGCTACATGGGTCAAAATAGTTAAGCAAGCAACTGAAGCTATGCAGTGGTCAGGCAACTCAAATTTTTCTGATTAAATTCTCCCTCCTTGCTGATTTCAAGAACCTCCCACTTGATAGGTTCCAGCGCCCAAGCAAGAATGTGTGTACTGTTATTTTTAGCCCTATAGTGTGAGACCAAATCAGTTGACTTATGCTCCAAGGATCACTGCCATAGGTTTTTGTTTTTTCCCCCAATGTAGACGTACTTCAGAAGACCCCATTCAGTGGCTATTCAGGAAGCATGGAAAAGTTGAACCAGTTGCCTCTCCAAGAACTCAGTCAATCCTGTGACAGGAAGAAATATAAGTATAAGAAGAGAATACAATAAGGCAACTGTATCGGGACAGAAAGGAAGAACCAAATCTATATAAATTTCTGCATTTGGTCTGTGAGATGCCCATCATAGTGAGTCTGCTCTGTGAGATGCCTACCTAAAATGTTTGCTTTTCACCTGCTTAGCCACTTTCCTCCTTGTTCTGTTTGTTCATATATGTGTGCATACGTGCAAACACACACACACAATTCTCTCTTCCACATTCAATCAATCCTCCTTCCTGTGATCTTCTTCAATTCTAAATGAATCCTTCAGTGTCTCCTCCCTTTCCTCCATGCTTTTTTCCTTCTCCCTCCTCATTTCTCATTTTGCCCAATCAAGTGTAGCAGAGTAATCAGATTAACAGTAGCAGAAGTGTTGCAAATTGTGGTGCTGTGTCCACACTATATTACTAGTTTCAGTATCAGCAGAATGTCAGTTTCAAATCCCCCACCACCATCAAAAAAAAAAAAAAAAAAAAAAAGTAGCAAGTTTGAGTTTAAAGTACTACTTAACTGGAACTAGAGATTCATGGGAGTGCATGGGACATGGGTAAAAGGCAAAACTTGAGTAATTGAGTTAACAAAGCAATGAAGACAAACTCTTAACATATTGCCTGCTGTAACTTTGACTACTGTACATTGGCTCGAGGGTTGAATCTCCACATTTTAAAGGATTTCAGTTTGTCTCAAAGAGTCTCTTGACCTTTGCCAAACATTTAGCTTTATTGATTAACTATGTACCTTTCTGGTTATCTCGACACTGTAGCTGAAAGGTCTAATTCTCAGTAGGAGTTGATGCACATGACAGGGGCATAGCCATGAGTTGGCCCAGATGGGCCAGGGCCCACCCACTTGGAGATGAGGCCCACCCACCACAGCGCCCGGCAGTGGTGTGAACTTCGCCGCTGTGGCTGCTGGCTGACCCCACAGTCACAGCAGTGAAGTTCATACCATTGCTGGATGCTGCGGTGGGCAGGTCTCATCTTACTCTCTCTCCCTCTTCCCTCCTCCTCACACAGCTCCACTTGCTAAGTAACAAGTGGCGTCAGAGTGCTGGTGCTCCATCTCCACTTGCTACCTAGTAACTGACGTGTTTTAGGCAGTTTCCAATCACATGACCAGAAGCTGCTCATGGCCAGGCCCCCCCACAGATTCAGGGGCCTGGCCAGAAAATGGGAACTGGCTATGCCCCTGAAACACAAACTAATTCTGATTGAGAGCGCATACTAAAGATAGCAGCATGGCCATGAAAGGTCAAAAAGAATTTTGAGGAGCAAATAGCTGAAGTTGTAAAAACAAAAGATTTTTTTAAATACTTCAGAACCAGGATGCCTGAAAAAGATTCAAGGTTAAAAGGCATAAGGACACTACTGAGAAGCTAAATGATTTCTTTGTAATCAGCCTTCACTCAGGTTTGGAGACTATATCTACACTGGACCTGTTCTTTTCTGGTAATAAAGATGAAATACTATTAGAGATCGAAGTGTCAGAAAAAGTTTGCTAGAACAAATTGATAAGTTAAAAAGCAGACTCACCACCCTCATGACGCATATACAAGAATTGTGTAGGCAATGAAGTGGTTTAGCTTCTTACAAAACTATGCAGTATCATTTTAAAAGGATTGGAGGGAGCAATGCAGGGGCGTTGCTGGTGCACAAGCCCCATGTATCCAGGCCAAGGCTGGTGGCAGCAGCAGGAGCTGGCTCAGGACTCAAGGCCGGGGCCACCGGCCAGTGGTGGCAGCTCCAGGGGCTGGATATGGCCCGGGAGCAGGGGCTGTTGACCCACAGCAGCAGCTCCAGGGGCCAGATTCAGCCCAGGATCTGGGCCCACTGGTGGCTGGGGCTGGGAGCATGTGGGGGGGCATGTTTTGGGAGTGGTGGTTTTGGGTGGGTGGGGTGAGCCCGGGGCTATGCCCTGAATGGCTTTGTGGGGCAGGGACACCCCTGGAGCAATGCTATACTTGTGTTTATAATAGGACCTAGAGACAATAATTTTTGTTTAAACCAAAAACAGAACGAGAATATATGGGATGATCATGACATGATAGGGACTAGGCAGCACAGAGTCTGCAAATAAAAATCATGCCTCTCTAATCTCTTGGAATTTTTGAATATATTTTTAAAAAGTAAACAAAGGTCAATCAGCTGACATAAAATGTATTTAGACTTTCAAACAGATTTGAAAAAGTTATTCACAAGTGCAATCAAAGAAGCCAAATAATAAGGGGATAACAGACAATATTGTCATGAATCAAAAAATATCTAAAAAATGGAAAATGAGTAGGATTAAAGGGTCAATTTTTATGGCATGAAACAGGGCATGACAGAACCCAAGTGCAAGGTTGCCATGGTGACTAAATGTTACAGGTGCCTAGAAGCCAGCTATGGGATTTTGTTGGGTTTTTTTAATTTAGGAGCCAGCTGTTTTACTTTTAGTCACTAGATGGTGCTCCTCTGCTGCATGTTCACTGCAGAGCTAGGCAGCCTAGGGAAAATGCAGCAGAGGAGAGCCATCTGGTGATAAAAAAATAAAATTGCCACCTCCTTTAGGGATATTGCAGCAGGGGGAAGGGGAGTGTGTTCATCAGCAAAGGAGCTATGTCTACACTTGTAATTTTAAGTCAACTTTAACTAAGTCAACTTAAAGTCGACTTAGTTAAGTCGACTTAGTGCATCTACACTTAAAATTAAAGTCGACTTAAAGGGGAACTTACAAAGTCAACCTAGAGCGTCCACACTGGACTCCTAGGTCAACTTCTAGGGGCTAGGGGGACCTTGGGCAAGTCCACGGTGGCAGGGGGAGGGCACCCCTTGTGTGCAATGGGGCAAAGGGGGACAGGGACCCTGGCAGGGCATGTGGGCAGGGTGTGACGCTGTCTGGATTTAGGGAAGCATTTATGATATTATTTTCTATTCATGTATCATAAATGTTTTGTGGAAACGCCCCAGACAGCCAGCTGTCTAAAACCATTGCGTCCTTAACGTTAAGGAATCTGCCAGGTACAATGGGCCCAGGGAGTAACCTGATGAGCCATTAAGGACTTAAGGAATACAATCATTGTGTCCTTAATGGCTCATCAGGTTACCCCCTGGGCCCATTACACCTGGCAGATTCCTTAACATTAAGGACACAATGGTTGTAAACAGCCTGTCTCGGCTGTTTACACAAAATCATACAAGTTAAAGTATAGATATAACACCAAATTCCTAACTTCTAATCCAAAGACAATTCCTAGACATAAACTATATAATCATTCCCAGCAAATTACTGCCTTTCTATTGATACCAAACATGACATAGTTCCTATGGATTATAGCATTTATGATACATGAATAGAAAATAATATCATAAATGCTTCCCTAAATCCAGACAGCATCACACAGGGCTCTGCCCTGCCCTTTGGGGGGCATGCCAGGCTCCCCCTGTGCCCCCCCAGCAGGGAGGGTATTGGTGTAATCCTGGGGTAGCCCTAAGTCGACTTAGGGCTACCCCACATCTACACTGGCTTAATTCGACTTTAAAAACTCGAATTAAGCCTTAAATCTACTTAAATCTAGGTTTAATAAAGTCGACTTAATTTCATTAAGTCAACTTTATTTTCCTTAAGTCGACATAAGCAAGCTGCTTAAGTCGACTTAAGGAAACTGTAGTGTAGACTCAGGATAAATTAAGTCGACTTAAGCAAACTTAAGTCAAGTTAATTTACAAGTGTAGACACAGCCAGGGTGTCCAGCTAAGTGCCTAGCTTTGAAGCTGAGCGCCTAGCTGAGCAACACTTCTGTTAACCCTGGCATAAAATAAGAAGTGGTGTGCCTCAAGGCTCTAAATTATGTTTTGTTTTGTTTAATATATGTATATATTTCCTAAAAGATGGTGTTGGTAGAGAATCATGAGAAGAAAGTTTAGACCAGGGATCACTGTGCAGAACTCGAGACCTAAACAAGCAGATGAATGGACAACATAATGTCAAATAAATTCAGTGTCAATCCATGCAAAGTAAGGCACGTTGAAGGAGAAAATTTGAGCTTCTCACAGTTTACGTGGTTCTAAATTAGTTGTGCCAGCACAGGCAGAGACCTGGGAATCGTTTTAGACATTTCAATGACAACCTTTGCTCACTGTGCAGCTGAGGTCAAATAATGCAGCCAATAAGATGTTCAGATATAGAGAGAAGGGATGGAGAATAGTACAATGCTGTTATTTAAATCATGGTGCAACCTCTTCCGGAATACTATGCGCAGTTCTAGTTATCCCATTTCAAAAAAAGATACTGCAGGACTAAAAGGGACTCAGGGATGGGTAATGAGAATGAACAGGGCAGAGAAAAATTGAGAAAATTGGCATTGTTTAGCTTAGAAAGGAGATAAACAAGAGGAATGTGGAAAAGTCTGTAAAATGGTGACTGACATAGAAAAGTTAAATCAAGAACTTCTGTCTTCCTTATTTCATAATATTAGAACAAAGTGACATTTTAAATTAAATAAAAAATTGACATAGGAAATACATTTTAGACAATGCACAATTAGATTGGGGAACACATTGCCTCAGGACCAATACTCATATCCAGAAAAGGACCCCATATTCATATGGATAAAAGGATGTTGAGTTATTGATGACAAAAAATTTGGAAGCTATATTAAATCTCATGCTTCAGAGTTTAAATCAGTTTCTTACTACTAAAGATCAGGGAGAGAATGTGGGAAAAGCAGATTATCCCACATATGCCTTCTGCGGGATTCTTGCCCCTTCCTCTGAAGTACCTGGCACTAGCTACTGTCTGAGATCAAAACACTCGACTAAGCAGACCTGAGGTCTTATAGTCTATGGCAGTTTCTAACACTATTTAAACTAAAATTCCCTCTCCAGAAATACAGCTGGACAAATTATTTGTACAAAAATATATGCAATAAATACAATCTCTTTGTTCATTAACCTCCTGTGAACAAATTATGAATTTCTAGCATTTATTCTTATTTTTAATTATTCACTATTTTCTATAAATAATTCTTTGTTCATGAGCATTTAGCTGTATTCAAAAAATTGAGCTGTGTTGACTGGATAAAAAATATCTTTCTATTCCCTGATTGGATGAATAGAACTGTTACATCTAAAGTGTCCATAACACACATGGTTAAAAAAAAATCTGTAACATCTTCTGCTAGAATTCTGCAATATATTTACTTAAAGTTCATTATTCCATAATTGATCATAATACTAAACTTATTTGCTATATTTGTAGAAAGTCACAAGCCATAAAAAAACCTATGAAAAATACAGTAAAATAAGATTTGGAAACAACTTTACAAGCATATTTATGGAAAGTTATTTGCAACCGTTATCCAAACTCTGTAACTTGTATATAGACTTGCTTGCACTAGCTACATAGAAAGATAAGCACTGATCAATCAACAAAAGCTTTCAGATCCAGGTATTGCAGGAATGATGCCAAGCACATACCAAAATAGAACTTTGATACTGAAAGAGTCTGCATAAAAGAAAGTTTATACCAGCTGTGCCTGATTTCTAAATGTAAAACACTGCAATTCTTTCATCACTGCAACCATCTTACCAGTTTTACTCAAATTCTAATTTTTTCCTCTGGGAGCAGACCCCAGGGCATCTCTCCACCAATTTTGGCCCCTGTAAGATGGACTAACCTTTGTCAACTCAGCCTTGAACATTAAGCCACAATCCATAGTACAATGTACAAAGTATTGGTTTGATGCCAGTGATAATAACAATTCTGTTATTTCACTATTCTCTCACACAAGTAGCAGTCACTCTATATGACCTCTCTGTCCTCGTCCTGCACAACACCTTCAAAAGACCAGCTTGGGAACGTAAATTCACATCTTTTCTAGGTACTAAAAGTGAAGGACTGAGTAGAGACACTGGATTTCTGGCTTATTATAACAAACTATAAAACAATTACCCCCTCCCCCAGTTTCTGCTTTCAGCTATCCCTGTACTCACACAACCGGAAAGATGTTAATGGGCCATTTTACATTGAATGATCCTCTAAAATATATGTGAACTACTGAGTCTAAACAATTTGTTCCAACTTTTATTTAGCTGTGACACTCTGAGTACATTTCCCAAACTTGAAGAAGAGCTCTGTGTAAACACAAAAGCATATCGGACTCACCATTAGAAGTTGGCTCAATAAGAGATATTACTTCACCTATCTTGTCTTTCTAATATCCTGGGACCAACATGGCTACAACAATTATCCATACATGTTTTATCTCATCTTACTGTGCTTACATTTGAGATAAAATGTATTGTCCCAAAGGATCCCCATAGCCCTTCATAAACTACAGTACAGTTACAGCACTAAGGGAAATTAAATTACTGGACACAAGCAAGGCAAACTGAAATAAATTAATATGGACTATCAACTTGAATTTCAATCTATACTAGGAATTCTCTTCTCTCTGTAACTTTGGGAGGTTTAATTTCTTTTATCTTTACAACATTTAAAAATACCAATGAATATTAAAATAAATGATGGTTATTTCTGTAGCCAATAATAATCTGTATTACCAAAATCCCTGAACTGAAATCAGAGACCCGGTGTGCTAGGATCAGTAAACACATATAGTAAAAGAGTCCTTGCCATCAAGAGCTTATAGACTAAATGGACAAGACAGAAAAAGGGTCAAGGAAATGAAATACAACTGAAGAGCAGAAATAAGATCTAACTGCTTTGAATAATATCATAGGCTATGTCTACACTTACTAAAATTAGTTCAAATTAGTTAGTTCAAACTAACTAATTCAAAAATAATTTTAGTTAGTTTGAATTAACTTAATTCGAACTAGAAAAAATTAGCTCGAACTAAGCAAGTGCCATTCATGGCACTTGCTTAGTTCGAATTAGTGATCTCCATTGATTTCAATGGGTCGGTTAGTTCAAACTAAGAAATTAGTTCGAACTCACATGGCCACATTGGTTAATTCGAACTAACTAGTTCAAATTAACCCTTACTTCTAATACCCTATTCAAAGTTATTAGTTCGAATTAAGGAAGCGCTTAATTCGAACTAATTAAAGCCTAGTGTAGCCATGGCTTTAGTTAGTTCGAATTAAACTTCTTAACTTGCCAGTGTAGACATAGCCATATAGACTATTCATTTCTCAGGACAGGAATGTTGTGTCTGGCACAGAACAGAGCATGTCAGTGTCTTCTGATGAATAATCAACATCAGGTAAGTTCCAAAGGGATAGCTGTGTTAGTCCAGTTCAGCAAAACTAACAAGGAGTCCTGTGGGACTTCTAAAAACTAACAAATTAAGTTATCGCATGAGCTTTTGTGGGAGAAAATCCCACTTCATCAGACACTTTGAAGATGGGGAGCTTACAGAACGGGAGGAAAATAAATGCAGGGAAGTGTAAGTCATAGGATCAGTTCAGACTGTAACAGCAAATCAGGTAAGTGTGTCTGGCTATAGGGGAATTAAGTATTTTGACAGGATTTTCTTCATCATCAAAATTCTCATTTGTAATGTAAATAATGCCCAGGGATCCCATTGTGTCAAGAACTGCATTTACACAAAATGAAGAAAAGATGACTGGCCCAAATAGCTTACAAAGTAAGAGTAAGACAAGAGACAGCAGGTGAATACAACAATCAATGATGGAAGCACAAAGTGAACATGAGATGATTATGACTGTTACAATAAGCATAGGTCACACCATCCCTGCTGCTCAGTCACTACCTTGTGTTTTGTAGGAACTTCAGCAAAGATGTGTTTTAAGGAGAGATTTGAAGGAAAATAATGGAGTAGCAAGGGGAATTATTTTGTGACATTCCTGTTACGAATGAAAGAGCTCATGCAAGAAAGAATCCAAGTGTTCAGAGTGAAAAAATGAGAGGAAAGTTGGGAAATACAAAAATAAATTCAGAGCCATGCCACATTTATTTCTTTTAAAAATTAACAGTGATTAAAAATATAAGTATAAATTAGGTAATTACAAAGTAATCTGATGTTGTGGAGTACACCTATGCTTTCCGCAAAACTTAGTAGGTTGGTTGCATTTATTAGCAAGTAGAAAAGCCTAGATGTGAATGTTTTTTTGAGGAACACAAAATAAGTGGTTTGGACTGAGATTCAGTTTGTAGTACAAACACTAAAAACCTAAATCTAAGAATTACACTCATCCAAACTTAAGCAGGAGCGATACTGTGTAACCTCCACGTTCAATCAAAATTAACAAACATTTAAATTCTGAACACTGAATGCTCACAATTAACTGTGAGCAAACCATAGACCAATAATTATTTATATTGAAACCATTGTATAAACATGTTTGAGAAAATCATTAGTTGCTCACAGACATTTCATAAAAAAAAGACTAAATTTGTCAAGATACTTGATACAAGTTATTTTCTCAGCTCTACGTAGTTATTATCTACATTATGTATCTGTAAATCAGGTAGCATTTCATATACTATTGTAGAGTAATAGTGGGTAACTTGAGTATTTTTTCAACAGTCATGATATTAAGTAAACATCACCTACTACAGAAGGAACTGAAGACACATTCATTCATAATGTCCTTAAAACAAAAATTAAACAACACAAAAATGTACTTTATAAAAATCCCTAATGTCTGCCCTTTCTTCTCAGGTATTATTACAAAAATGTCAAGGATATTTTTAAGGCCACTTTTGCCAAGACAAAAAAGATTACAACAGAGTTGCACAAAAGACACTTGATAAAGTTGATATTCAGTGAAAGATGATAAAGAAAAAAAGAAAAATGATACTGAAAAATAAATAATACTCAGGGAGACTTCCATTACATTCTTATAACAATTTCTTGTATCTTTTATTTTTGTTTTCACCAACCTTGCCCATAATTAGAAGATCTTTTCTTCATGAAAAACAAACAAGGAGTCCTGTGGATTCTGAGTTATTACAGAGAATTCTTTCTTGGGTGTCTGACTGATGAATCTTGCTCACATGCTCAGGGTTTAACTGATCACAATATTGGGGTCGGGAAGGAATTTTCTGCCAGGGCAGATTGGCAAAGGCTCTGGGGGTTATTCTCCTTCCTCTGTTGAATGGGGCATGACTCAATTGCTGGTGGATTCTCTGTACCTTAATGTCTTTAAACCATGATTTGAAGAGTTTAACAACTTAGTCATAGGTTAGAGGTTTATTGCAGGAGTGGATGGGTGAGGTTCCGTGGCCTGCATTTTGTACGAGGTCAGACTAGATGATCATACTGGTGGTCCTGTCTGACCCTAGAGTCTTTGCATCTATGCACATCTACCAATGTGGTATATGCCATCATGTGCCAACAATGCCCATCTGCCATATACACTGGCTAAACTGGACCGTTTCTGCTCATAAAAGAGCATGTGGACATGAATAAAAAACCAGTAGGGGAGCACTTCAATCTCCCTGGACATTCTACAACAGACAGGAAAGTTGCCATACTTCAGCAAAAAACTTCAAAAGCAGACTTCAGCATGAAACTGCAGAGCTGGAATTCATATGCAAACTTGACATTATCAGACTGTCTCTGAATAGGGTCTTAGGCTATATCTACACTACAAAAGTTAAGTCGACTTTTGTTAAGTTGACTTAATAAGGTCAACTTTAAGTCGACTTAAAGTTGACCTTATTAAGTCGACTTAACAAAAGTCGACTTAACTTTTGTAGTGTAGATATAGCCCCTTATCGACCTTATTAAGTTGACTTAACACTTTAAGGTGTTAACACTTAACACTTAACACTTAACACTTAATAACATGGACTTAGATGCTAATCCCAGTCTACACTGGTTTAAGTTAACCTAATACGACCTAATAAAATTGACTTAAGCGTTAAGTCAACCTAAAACTAGGTGTTAATTAGGTAGACTTAACTTTTCCTTAAGTCGACTTAAGGAAATGCTTAAGTCGATTTAAGGAAAGCCCAGTGTGGATGCAGAATAGTTTAAGTCGACTTAAGCCTCCTTAAATCGACTTAATTTGTAAGTGTAGACACACCCTTGGAATGGCCAGCTCACTACAAAATGTAATTTCCCCTCTTTAAACACTCTCACCTCATCAACCGTTATTAATGGATCACATCCCCATACTGTTTGAATTAAAACACCATTTTTGTTTTGCTGAAATAGACTAACACGGCTATCCCTCTGGAACTGTTTGAATTGACCTTGTTGACTCTCCAGATAATAATGTGACTCACCCTTCTCTGCATGTGTGTATATATAGCTAATATACTGCAGTTTTCATTTCATGTATCTGAGGAACGGGGTTATACCTGCAAAAGCTTATGCCTTAAATAAACTTGTTAGTCCTTAAAAATGCCACAAGACTCCTTGTTTGTTTTACTGAAATAGACTAACACAGCTACCCCTCTTTTCACGTTTTCCCTGGTTGCTTTGCTATAATGTATTCTTGCTTTTCTGAGCACATCATGTGTATTAACTTGCTTTTAGATATAAGACAGTGGATAGTAATATAATTGGCAAGCAGTAATACCTCTGTTCTTATACTCAAGACCACCAACTTGAAACAAAATGAGATTAAGAAATAACAATTTACACCACCTCAGGATCTGACCTTTTATATAAAATCACAGAAATATAAATACATACACAAATCTAAGACTTTAATAAAACTAACGCAACTTATCTCTAACACTCAGCATCAGTCAAAGGAGAATATCTGAAATCTACAATATAAACTGAATTTAGAAAATGTCATAGTTGTGAGATTTTACAGACTTATTGCTTGAATTCATACAAGATGGCTTATGAGGATACACGGCTCTTAGGGAAGAATTTTGGAGCATACAGTGAAAAGAAAATTCAGAATTAAGAGCATTAAAATCTCTCCCCTTCTTTTCAGATGTGCATATGTGGGGAGCAAAATTTCATTCTCACATCCCCACTCCTCTGAAAGCGTCTGGAGGAAGGATATGGCATTAACCTCCTTTGAACAAGGCAGATAAGGATAAAATACTTGATTTAACTATCAGACAAACCTAATAATTCAACAGACAATTGATTTTTAACCTATGAAATCAAATGGAGAATTTTATCTTTGTCATAGAATACATGTAAGCTGGTTCATAGCTATAAAAAGATAACTATTTAATTCTACAGATTTTTAGATTTATTATTTTCTGTAGAACCCTCTGAAATTTCCATCAAACTCAATTTGTTTTCCTCTTATTAAATTCTATGACACTTTTCCATAACATTTGAGGTAAAAGATTCATGGAAATGCTAATCAAGGTCTCTGCAACCATTATAATTATTCATCCCTTCCATTATTTTCCAGTTGTTAAATTTAAAGTATTGCATGTCTTACGTAGGCATTAGTTTTTAAATGAACAAAGGGTGTATGTCTATAATAAGAATTTATATGAAAAGAGGAAGACTGTACTCAGCTAGCTGTTGAGGTTCAAGAATAATGGACACAGAAAGCCATTTACTCCCATGCCTAGGGCCAGGGAGTTGTAGTTGCAGTCTTTGAGCTTCCTGGAGCATGGGAAAGAAAAAGATCAGAAGGACATGTTATATAGTCCTTCCCCACTCTGCAAGGTGACCCTGCTTATTGGTAGGGCAAAATTTCGACTACATCCACTCAAATTGGGGCACAGTATCTGTGTTCCCAAAAGCATTATATTCCTATGTCTGTTGTTTGAAGCACAACATCTAACAGAAGCTCCCACTGGGGTTCTGCCTTAAAAGCACAATTTAGCCCCAAACCTAACAAAAATAAATTGCAATTTTACAGCACTTTAGTTACCTCAATGCCCATCTTTGAGAACTTTATTTGGCGTCCTGCTTTCCACAAATGACACAAATAAATCATGAGTTCAGGAAGAGAACATGAAGAAGGGGAGAACACATGAGAATACGAGGATACTTTTTTAAAAGGACAGAGTGGGAATTTAGTTGAACCATGCCCCTTAATAAGAATGGGAGTTGTGCATTTAAGTCACCACATATTTCTAAAAATTCATCAGCTGAAGTTTAAATAGTTGGATATTTTTATAAGTTGAACAGAAATACTCGCAACTGATTTCTTTATACTGGCATGTAAGGGCAACAACAAAACAAAAGCAGCCACTGAAGTGAAAATAGAGTGACAAATTACATTTTGTTATCTGAAGTTGACTTTTACAGTACTTGTCACACTTTGAAGGCCCAGGGCAAAACTGATTGGGTTGATATATAACTGCCTTTTCCTTGAACTTGGAATGACAAAGTATTCTTTTAAAAGGAAAGAAGTGATTTTAACATGATTTTCAATTAAAGGAAGAAAGCATATTTTAGGCTTTTATTATGTGAAATAAAAGTCATGAAAAACAATGGAGTGGAACAAATTAATGCTATTCACTATCAGTCCTTTGATATAGTATCCATTCAAAGTAGAAATCATCCTTATCTGGATAGACTGTGAAGACAAATTAAACAAGTTTCATAAAGCTTTCAATAACTTCTATGCAATCATGAGATTCAAAATGGAAAATGCAAGAGAAAAGATCAGTTTTCTCAATTCTACAAACAGAGTACTGTGGCACTTTTAAAGACTAACAGAATTATTTATCACGTGAGCTTTCATGGGAGAAAATCCCACTCTGTCTGATGAAGTGGGATTTTCCTCCCACGAAAGCTCGTGTGATAAATAAATCTGTTAGTCTTTAAAAGTGCCACAGGACTCTGTTGTCTATATTGACAGAGTTCATCTCCCATCCAATCCCTAGAAGCCTTCTGCAGCAGTTTGGGTAATATCACTCGGATGGAACCAAGGGCACCCAAAGTTGTGCATGCAAAATCATTCCTAATCTGATAAATCATGCAGAACCTGGATTCAGAAAATGATGATCCTTTAATATGTCTCAGATGGGAAACCTAGCGACTGCTCTCCCCTACCCCCTCGGAGATTGGATCCCAGCATGTCCAGCTCCCACTCTGGCTCTATCCCTTTTCCCTGCAGTACCAAAAAAGTGAAGAAAATAAGCCCAAACAATGCAAAAAAACTGAAAAAGTGGAAAAAAAGTTACCCCCTCAACCCCCATCTCAGCTCCACACCTTCCCCCATGGAAGCAATAAAAAAGAGAGTACCAAAAAAAAAGAAAAGAAAAAGAAGAACAACGGCAACGGGGAATTGGGATGTTTGAACCTTTGCCAACGGGGAAAAAAGTGGACAGTGGAAAAAAACACAAAATAAAAGTAGAAAAAAAAAGTTGACCATGAGTACGTTTTAGGTTCATCTATATTTATCTATGCTTATATAGTTATATTATTTATGTGCACATTTGCTGAAATAGGGTGGCAAGGGGATGGGGGAAGGGACGGGGCTGGGAGGAGTGGCCGCTTCCCTCCAATCCCTGCCCCTCTCCCACCATGTGTGGACTCTCATACAGCAGATGGAACCCTGTGACAGGCTGCTCCCCATATCTGACCTGGTATCCCACTGTAACTCCACTCCTGAACCCCAATTCACCTTGCTTAGCTAGGTGGCCACTCGCTCCTGAGTCAGTCCACCTCGGCCTTGTGTGTGTGATTGGTCCCAGGCAGTGTGGGTGCACCCACCAAGCACCTATGGGGTGGTCCCCAAGTGAGCACCCCCGGCCCCAGATACCACCCCGAGAGCCACTGTCTTACAGGGATTCAGGCCCACCCCCAATCACCATAGTCTCAAATCCGTCCATTTAACAAAGAAATGGATTGTGCCCAGCCTTCCACATCCACACCCTCTAAAGACCACACAGCTTTACAGAACAAATACTAGTTTACTGATCAGAGTACGATTTCAAGTGAGAATATAGCAAATAAATACAGAATCATAATATAAGTGAGTCACGAATGACCACTATCAAATAAAAGGTGTAAACTGAATGTCAATCTAATATCTCTACCTAAACTGACCTCATAGTCCAAGATTATGTGCAAGGCATTCAGTTGTTTGGTGTTTTACAGCCATTCTCTGCCTATTATGTTGCAAGATTGGTTTCAAATTACAGCTGGGGAGGTCAAGGTTGGATATTAGGAAAAACTTTCTCACTAGGAGGGTGGTGAAGCATTGGAATGGGCTACCTAGAGAGGTTGTAGAATCTCCATCTTTGGAGATTTTTAAGGCCTGGTTAGACAAAACCCTGGCTGGGGTGATTTAGTGGGAGTAGTCCTGCTTTTTAGCAGGGGGTTGGACTAGATGACCTCGTGAGGTCCCTTCCATCCCTATTATTCTATGATTCTAAGATGGATTTTCACAGGAAAAAGCCTGAAGCTTCCCAAAGTGTCTCTCTTTGTTTCCAACACTACTCGGCCCCTCCCTCCTCCTACCTGAGTCAGGGAGATCGATTTACATCGCCTTTGTCATGGAACTCTCCCATCCCCCAGATGCAGCCCTGATGGTCAGAACCCTGTAGCATACTTCACATCTGTACACACATGTTGCTGTAGAAAACATGGCACCATGGTAATTATGTAGAATATTTATGAGCATTCACAAAGGAACCTGGCATGGCACATTTGGTATCAAATCACACAATTACATTCCAAAAGTGAGCAGAAAAGTTACACAGATCATACCTAAGGGGTGCACGGATGCAAAAAGTTGGCCCACCCCTGTGTTAGATAAATAGCAAAAGATAAACCAGATTAGACATATAACAGTGGATACACTTCAGACATGAGGAGGCTGTACTGTTACACAACCCAATAAAACTAGAAACAAATTCTCCTCCATCTTAGAAAGTCAAGTTTAAATTCTAACATCTAACATCTTCCTCAGCCAATGTGACAACTTTTCATGAATACATAGTTCTTCAGGTCAAATTGATTGCCCCAGTTTCTTTAAATATTTAAAATACAGTTCTTTTTACGATCCATGAAAGCTTCAACCTTTCTGTCAGTCCTGGGAAGATTGCCAAACAAAGTTGTGGCTTTCCTTCTAACTTGTAGGTCTGTAAAAGAGAAAACTGTTTACATAAAAGGGTTTGAAATGCTAATGTTTGAGAAATCAAGTTTTCATAAATCTATGTAAATGTGCTATATTGGTAGGAAAGATAAGTTTGAAAGAAGACAAATATGCAACCACATACAAACCCCCCAAAATATATTTGATTAGTCTTAGGAATGCTGTATAACTCTTTCTGATATGAGGCCAAAACACAGATGCTTCAATTAAAAGGAAATTAAAAAAAAAAATCTGTAAAGATTAGCTGGTAACCCTGTCAAAATAGGATAGTCCTCATACTTAGCATGATCAATGTAGGTCTCTGCAGGAAGCCCTGCAAAAGTGGCCTCCTGCTACACAGTATGACAAAGTAAAAATTACCTCAAATCAGATTCACAGTCATATATACTGTAATTCAATTGAAGAAAACCACAGGACAACTCATTTTCTTAGTACCCTCAACCAGTTAAGTTGGGGGGGGGGGGGGGGAGGGGGGCGTTTATTAAGGCTGTTTTTAAAAAAAAAAAAAATCTGAATGGTATGCAAGAGAGGTTGTGAGTCTGCATAATGGATGAAGAAATGCATAGAATACAATGGTCAAAGGCTCATCTTTTTTTGTATTACACTGGAATACTATGCAAACTAAAGTAATGTTGTGTCCCAATTTACTATACCTATATTTGGAAGATATCTGGATCCATTATTTTGTCCTTGTAATTGGATTTATAATAATCCAATCAAAAAAATAATTACAGGTACTAGAAAATATTTTGGGAGTCAATACACGTGGTTTAATTTCAATAAACTGCTGAGAATTTAAAATAAATAAAAGGTTGTAAAATATTCTGACCCAGCATTATTAAATTTTTTAAGCGAGAAGAAGTACTTAAAATCAGTATGAAATTTTAATGACAGCCAATGAAAGGATTTCAGGACCATAGTAATATGAGTACATAATTGGCATGCAGTGAGACCTGTAGCTGCATCATCATTTTGCATCTGTTGAGATTTTATTTTTGATGTACCACTGTCATAAAATCAATAGGAATAGAAGAGATACTCAATGCTGAGAACCTGTAAAAAGTCATTGGCTATGTCTACACTAGAAAAGTTAAGTCGACTTTGTTAAGTCAATTTTATAAGGTCGACTTTAAGTTGACTTAAAGTCAACCTTATTAAGTTGACTTAACTTTTGTAGTGTAGACATAGCCCCTTGTCGACCTTAATAAGGTTGATTTAGGCACTAATCCCCATCCCCACTGGCTTTAAGTCAACTTAAGAAGTCGATTTAAGGCTTAAGTCGACCTAAAAGGAGGTGTTATTAAGTTGACTTATGCTTTCCTTAAGCCCAGTGTGGATGCGGCTTTGTTTAGGTCGATTTAAGCCTCCTTAAGTCGACCTAAGTTGCCAGTGTAGACGCACCCATTGAGACATCCCAACACTAAGAGACAACAAGTTGCAAGATATAGTCATTAAAATCCCAAAGGTTTTCAGCATAAAGTTTAAAACCAGATCGTCACTCCTAAATTAGCTTAGAGGTGGAAAGCCATCTCCATCCATGCAAATAAATTACTGTACCAGGAAGCATACACTGCATAAACTGAAACAAAATAGCTTCAAACTGGAATTGTGGGAGGTTATGGGGTATGTGAATATCATTGCTAACAATGGACAAATTTAAAACTTGTGACTAAAAAATGTAGTGCATGGCTTATCTAAAATAAGGTTTTAACAAAAGTGAAACAATATTCCTAACACAGGATAAAAGGCAAGTCAACTGAGCATCCTGATCAAAGGCAACCAAAACATTCTAAAGGAGTCAGATAAATTTCATGTTATTTGTTGATTATGAGTAAACCTCAAATAGTTCAGAGATTCAGTATGAAGCATCTAGGAAGTATTCTAACTTATATGGAGCTTTCCAGAATCTTTTGCAGTCTCCACCTGCCTCCCAAGTCAACCTGATCCTTCAAATATTCCATTTTTTTTATCCATCTATTTCTGATTCCAGAATTCTCTCTCCTGCTCTTTAATAGATGATCGCCTCTCCACAGATATCTCATTCTCTTGGAGGCTGATTTCTACAATGGGGTTCCGAGACATTTGAGGATGTCCCATAATTCACTGCTCTCCTCTTTTATCATATGTGTACTAGATGAGATCTACGGTCAACAGCTGTCCACTAAAACCATGTAGCTCAACCTTTTCAGATTACTGTACTCCTTTCAGGAGTCTGATTTGTCTTGCTTATTCCAAGTGTGACCTCATTTAAAAACCACTTGCTTACAAAATTAGACCTAAAAATGCAAAAGGAAAAAGCACACTATTACTGAAAATTACTTGCTTTCTCATTTTTACCTTTTAACTATAAAATTAATTGATATATAAATATTGTACTTACATTTCAATGTACAGTATATAGAGCAGTATAAATAATTGTTTGTGTAAAATTTTAGTTTGTACCGACTTTGCTAGTGCTTTTTATATAGCCCGTAGTGAAACTAAGCAAATATTTAGGTGAGTTGATGCATCTCCTGGAAGACTTCTGTGTACCCCTGGTTGAGAATCACTGCACTAGAACATCTTATCTGCTAACAACCTCCAGACAGATTTTGATATAATATAGATTATTTATATGTATCAATACCCAAATTATTTCCATCCTAAATACTTTTAGGGTTTGGGCTATTTTTATTTCTTTAGAACAAGTTAAGTTATCCATTAATTATTAATTATAATTATTAAATATCTTTGTGATAGAAATAGAGCCAATATCTAATAATGTCATAAATATTGAATTGCAACAATTTTATGAACATTGACTATGTCAGATCAATGAGAGGAAGTTGCTGTATATTGGGTTATAAGAATTTCCTGTAAAAATGATATTATTCTAGCTTGCAGATTTCATCACTGGGCTCTCACCAGGAGATAAGCTAACACAGAAAGAAAGACTCTGCCTATCCACTCTAAAAAAATTGGACTAGGGATCTAAGGAGCGATAAGCTCCAAGATAGAATGGTATATTCTATCTTATTGTTGTTTTAAGATATGTTTGCTCTGCAGAGCTTTTGTTATATATAAAAATACTTTGTTTGCAGCACACTTTGATCATTGATTATCACTGTCATTGCTTCATAGGAAAAAGAATTGACCGAAGTTTGATCTTCTGAGAGAAAAAGAAGTTAGTTTCAGGGGACTGCAACTTCAGTGAGTTCTAGGAATAGGAGAAAACCCTTGATTCCATCCTGAACAAGGCAATAGGTCAAGACCCAAGAAAGGGTGCATCTTCACTAAAGGCACTGTACAAATAAGTTAGCCATGTGCCCAAGATCAGCATCATAACATACAATTATTTCAGGAACAAACTGTTTCACTGTGAACATGGAGCTTAAAGACAATGTGAGCAGATTGAATATTCTGAACATAAAGAGTGTAATGCCAGCTTTGCCACTGACTTCAATGTCCTCAGAAGTACACCCTGATATATGCAGTTGTAACCCATATGCCTAAAAAGGCTATCTCTTTGAGAGACCTACTGAGGGTGGGTTACAGTTGCTGGGCAGATTAGCTACCCACAACTAGAAACTTCTAGAAGCAGGGAGTGGTAGCATTTTTGAGCATGCTCCACAGGGTGCCCTGCTGGTGTGATGTGTTGTGGTCAGAGTCAGATCACATGAGAGCAGCAGTCTGTGCATATGGCAGGCAGGAGCTGATCTGAGAAGAGCCCATGTGCTCAGTTTTCAGGAGAGAAGCTGAGCCAGGAGTGAACAAGATGTTTTCTCCCTCTAATGGCGTCATCTGCAACAGACCTTGCAGACATGCATATGGGACTGAGGGCTGGTTGCAAAGGAGAAGGAAAAGCCTGCATGGAATTCTACAGAAGATTCCTGCAAAGAAAGAAGAGGACAGCTATTTCTTGCCACTGAAGCCTCTACACTGGAACAGAGACTGTAGCTGAGAGTTGGGTGAACTCCACCTGGACTTTGGGACTCTTGGGTATCTTTCCTGTGGGGTTTTCTGGAGAGATTGTTCTTGGTTAATTGTATTTTGTTTTCTTAGGATAAGGTTTATTTAGTAAGTAGTTAATAAAGTTCATTGTTATGTTTGTTTTTAGTAGTATTTTAATGTGGGGTGGTAACTCTGAGCAATCTTTGCTGAGAGTCCTATACAGACTGGATGCTGGGTCTCCAGCTGCTTTCTCCATAGGGACTGGGATTGATTTCTGTGAGGCACTGGAGAAGGGCAGCTAAATAAATTTTAGCTCACCCGAAGGTTACACAGTCACAGGACTTAGATGGCCAAGTGTACAGGGATTGATTTGCCCACAGAGTACGGTAAGCAAACATATGTTTTACACACACACACACAAAGCAGCAGCCATGGTTTTCTGCATATCCTTACACTAATTGCCTGAAGAGTTATATTACATTACAAAGAAGTTGAGGTAGGAGAAAGTTAAGTTTGCAGTACTGTAGAATGTCCATACTCTCCAGTGTTTGGACTTTCTTGTTTTTTAAATGGAAAGGTTTGCTTTATCATTTTCAGACTTTTCATTTTTATACTTTAAACATTATTTTAGTTTTTTATTCTTAAATCCCCATAAAAAGTTATTTGTTGCCATTTTCTTTTCAAAAGTGCTCAGCATTTTAATCAATGGGATTTTACCATCGACTTAACGAGAGCAGGGTTAGGCCAACACTGGTCATTTTAAAAATCCCATCTACTATGTTTTACCACTTTAATTTCATTAAACTGAAGTATCCTCTTTGAGAACATCTTTCTAGCTAGGTAGCTAGATTAGCAATTCCTATACATAGCACTTCCAAACAGCATTTTCCATTTCATTATGTTATCTGCTTAAGCATCTTGCATTTCATATATCTGCTTTATAATAGGTAGCTATATATTTTAATAAAAATTTATGGTTAAATTGCATTTGCCTTTTTTGCATCGTAGTTTCTGTATCTTTTTCTTAGATTTTAAGACGATTATGATCAACTAGTCTGATCTCTAACATAAGCCATATAATTCTTAAACCCATAATTACTGGTTGAATTAGACAAAAGTCTTTTAATCCTTGCTAAATTCCCCCAATAATTAGTTACCCTCAATGTTAAAAAATCTGCATCACTTTTAGACTTTTATTATGAAAAGGAGCAAAAAGTCTTTTTCTATCTGTCCTCACCCTGAAATCTTCTCTTAACCTTCTCTGATGTTTTTCCATTGCTGCTATGAACTCATGGTTTTACTATTTTTACCAGGTATAATCTCATAACATTCCAGCAAAGCCATATGAAAACTATGTCTGTACTCAAGGGAACAAGTAACTTTAGATTCTTATTATCCTCCCTCAACCAATATTTACCAGAAGAACAAGAAATATCCTAAAATGAAATTCTGTTCCCATTCAGTATCAATCACACTTTATTTGAAGAACCAAAGTTTACTAAAAATAGCATAGATTTGCCTGTGCTTAAATTTGACCTTCAAGTGCAAGGTTTAATAGGCAGGGGATTAAAGTTTATTACTGTGGTTTGTTCAATCATCTGGGTTAGAAAGAACTACAAGGAAGAACTAAAATAATATAAAATAAAGCCAGAAAGAAAAGTAGATTGAAAGAGAGATAAAGAATGTTAGGAAAGAGAAAAGGTTAGAAACTAGGTAAAAAGAAAATGTACCAAAAGATTTTAAGATTTCACTGTTTTTTCTGTGTTGGGTATCAGGTGATACATACAAACTGCTGTCTAAGGAAATTAAGACACATTTGCATACAATGCAAGCAAATGACGGCTCCAAAATTGTACAAATTGCAAAACTCTTTGCTGATATTAAGCAACTAGTTTCAATAAGAATATCCAGTCTTACAGATGGAGTATGTTTTATATCACAGTATATGTTAGGGTGCCTCTCAGCCTATAACACATTGACAGAGCTGTGATCAGTGGTAGCGTTGATGCTAGACTACCCTTGGTAAAATAGAGAAGGGGCAGCTTGCAAAGGCATTCTCTCTAATGGCCCAGGACTTGAGAGTGCCCTCCCAACCCTGGTCTGAAATAGTCCAGATCTGCTGACTTTCAAGTCATGGGGCAGGGGCCATTTGTTTCAGTTGCTCTTGAAGAGAAGTAGGAATAGGCTGATGAATGGGGTGTTAGCATTATGTTTCATACTACCGCTTGTAGAAGAGGTGATCTGATTCAAATGATTTAGTTTTTGTAATTTTAAATAATCTGCAATGCTCCCAGATCCTGCATATCAAAAGGGGGGAAAAACAAACAAAAAACCCTCAACCACCATAGTTTCTCTGCTGAATTTATGTCGTGAGGAGTCACACAGTCACATTTCCAAAAAAATGGAAACTAACATACATAGTTTCCTTTTCGTATTTGGTTGGGTCAGGTATTTTGTTTGAAAAGTTACTCTTACCATAAACACTCTTTGAATGATATCAGATTTTAAAATTACAGTAGAAATCTCTGAATTTATAATAATGACAATCTAGCTGTAAAGTGACAACATTTATAGAAAGTGGATCTGGAATTGTTCTCATTGAATTCAATGGCAAAACACAAGATATAGTAGAAATTGAATCAGGCCTTAGGCTGACAGCCCTTTGTAGAAGGGTTTAACTATCTCAGTTTGTCGTTTCGTATAATAATTATCTTTACTATGTAGCTATTGCTGCCAATATATCATCTCTGATAAAGTTTATCTGCTGCTGGCTTTTATTAATTCCATGCCATACAATCTGGGTGAGTATAGGCAACCTAAAGATACAAGGTGTGCAAGACATCTTTTATTGGAACAACTTTTGTTGGTGAATGAGACAGGCATACAAGCTAGAAGAACTCTGGGTAGCTCTGTGTCTCTTTCTCCAGCAGAAACTGGTCTAATAAAAGATGTGTTACCTTCTCACCTTGTCTCTGGGATGAGTATCCTGAGATCAGCACAGCCACAAGAAGACTACAGTCATCCCATCCATTTCTTTATGGGAGAGATGTGATTTCAGTATCTGTCACATGCAGCTTTCGGGGATACCAAATTATATTTTGTGTTTAACTCACAAAACCCTCAAAAAGCCGTTATATTGGATGGGCCAGCCAGCATGTGCTGTAGAATAGTCAAAGCTTTTATCTATACAGGTGATATGTATTTGTGTGTTTCTGTCTCATTGGGGGGTATTTCCTGCAGAATTTGAAATCACTCAGGCATAATTAATACAAACTCCTAAAGCCAGATTTGAAGCTTGCTGTGTTGGGATATGTCTACACTAGCTATTTAGGTCGACTTAAGGGGGCTTAAGTTGACCTAAATTACTCCCCATCTACACCAGACTTTCCTTAAGTCAACTTAATGAAAGCTTAAGTCAACTTAATAAGAACCACCCATTAGGTCAACTAAAGCCTTAAGTCAACTCCTTAAGTCGACTGAAGGAGGGTGTGAACGTGAAGTAACCCTTAAGTTGACTTTATTATGTCGAATTAAGGGTGGTTAGGTCGACTTAACAAAGTGGACTAAGTCAACTTAAAGTTAAGTCAACTTAGTCCACTTTGTTAAGGCGACCTAATAAGGTCGACTTTAAGTAAACTTAAAGTTGACCTTATTAAGTTGACTTAACAAAGTCAACCTTTTTCTAGTGTAGACATAGCCTTGGACAACAGGAGGAGGGGCTGGTTTTACTTGTTTTAGTAAGCATGTAGGGCCCTTTATTTAGGTTTTATTATATTCTATATATGAGGCTTCTACCATAAAAATAAATACAGTCTTCTGAGAAAGTGCTACATGATAACTAGTAGAAAGATAGTCATTGTCCTCAGGGAGAAAGCACAGCATAGGTGCAGGCTGTAGACAGACTGGCTTGCTAAGGATATCACAAATGTATAGCAGGGGACTGTGGAGCCTTATAACTGGCAGGCAGAAGGGAATGGGGTATGGTCCCTACCCAGAGACAGATGACAAGTGAAGGCCTGAGACTTGAATGCTTATAATTCTGTAATGATGTTTGTTTTCGATATACAGTAGAACCTCGATTATCCGGGTTAATGACCGGCGCCCGTCATCCGGATAATCAAAAACCACGGATAATCGAAGCTCCTGCTGATAGCCAACCAGCTGGGGGAATCGGGTGGCC